>JBBPPG010000857.1:0-14521 GCA_038091855.1 Leccinellum luteum
GTAGCTAACATGTCTTACTATAATCTGTTCACCAAATGTTTTCAGATATTTTTTGTAGTTTACATGACAGGTGGCTCCGAAGGGTTATCGGTTATGAGGGAGTCGACTGTAGTCATGTTTTGAATACCTGAGATGGTGATGGCGATACGGTGATGTGGCGCTCTGGAGTCTCGATGCTCAGGCTATGGCCAGAGTGCAAGCCGCTGCCACTAGCCAAGATCCGATCTAACTTTCAACTTACCGCTGCAGGATCCTTGTCTTTTCCAACTTCAATCCTTCCGGGGGAATCAGATTCTTGTGGACCACCTTCGAGAAACAGTTTTCCTCAGACACAGACATCACTGCAGGGCGTTCGCTTAGGAGGTTTCTGGATCCGTATCACATCACTCAGGAGTGAGCTAGTTTGAGAGTGTCGATTGATTGAATATGTATGACAGCCTGAGGCTTGCGTCTCGGCGTTACTGTCGGATTGCTGGCTCCTATGTAGCAAGTACTATATGTATAACGTGTGGCATGTGGCCATGTCTTGTCTGTTAGGCCATCTGCTGCAATTTCTCACCTTGCATTGATACCTTGCCGAGATGCGGTGACTTGAACTAACTTGTTTGGCCATGGGAGATGAATGACAGCTTGCGGCGTGTCCTAAAAAGGTAATGAACGTCCTCTGTCCCACTTATGCCACATGACAAATGCCCCTGTGGAGGTTTTCCCCGCAGGTCCGACGGTCCTGCCGGCACGTAGGTACATGTTTTTCAAGACATCTATGTATCACAAGCACGATATCAACAGCAATATTGCATCCGTTGGACGGCGACATGACCAAATTTGCAACCTACGTGCGCTCAGAGCTTGGAGACATGCTAGGTGCATGTTTCAGCTGAGTTGCTTTCTGAACAATTAGCACACGTCTATGATGGTGTTCATTTCCGGTGGACCGCAACCACCAATACGCTTCCGAAATCCGCGTGTCCTTTATATTCAGCCTGGCGAAGAGGCTGGAAAATGCAAGTTGACGGTATTTCGAATCCCTTCCTCTGAACTTCATTATGTCGATCGACTACGATGAGAAATCCAAGTCCTACGAGAAAGATGATGCCGTGGGGAGCGATCACGAGATACAGCTGGTCAATGCACGACAAGCTGCGGAACGGCGACTGGTTCGCAAGCTTGATTCTCGGTTGATGCCCACCATGGTCGTCATCTTTTTTATGAACTACATTGACGTGCGTCGTGTTCCGGTGCAAACAACTTACATACGGTGTTCATTGACCTGTGTAAATTGCAGCGCGTCGCAATCACGGCTGCTCGGCTCAAGGGCTTACAGACAGACTTGCGCCTGTCTGGTATGTTCTCACTTGTTTATAAGGTCTAGTAACCAATTTATATGATAGATGTTCAGTATGATACAGTAGTGGCGATCCTGTATGCATCGTACTGTCCCGCCCAGATCCCGTCCAATATGGTGAGCATCCCAATTTTCCGATAGCACTGTTTAACAAATGCTTCCAGCTTCTCAACTATGTCTCGAGGTTTATATCATATCATTTCCATCGGGATCAGATGGTAATTAATATACCTTCTTAGACCGACTTTTTATATAGGTGGTTGTGTCGTCCTGTGGGGCCTGACAAGTGCGCTCACTGGTGCCACGCACAATTTTGGAGGTGTCCTGGCCTGTCGTCTCTTCATCGGGTTACCTGAAGTAAGGAAGGAATACGCCCGGAAGAACTCGACTGATATGAGGATACCATTTCAGGCTGCGTTTTATCCTGGCTCCATCTATCTTCTATCACGATGGTATACACGCAAGGTTCGCGTCAGTTTATTTGGTCACGTCGTGACTGTGATAAGCTTTGTCTCGTCTAGGAACTGTCTTTCCGATCTGTTATTTTGTATGCTGGGCTACTTATATCCAATTCCTTTGGTAGTGTGGGTTTTCCCTTGTTCTATTTCCCGATCAGAACGTACTCACTTGTTGCGCCAAGTTATGGGCTGCGGCTATCCTTGGTAAAATGAATCATGTGATGGGCATCGCTTCGTGGAGATGGTAGGACTGGCTGCGTATAGCATGTATGCCGTCTGATGCTACACTTGCTCTCGAACACAGGCTTTTCTATATCGAGGGTGCTATGACGATGGTCGTTGGTTTCTTTGCCATGTACGTTCGATGTTTTTGATCGTTATTTTGCTTCACTCGATGAAATCTCCAGGTGGTTACTCCCGGACTATGTACGTCCCGAGTACCTGATGGTGCCTTTTGTCCCTGATTTCTTGTTCCTCGGTAGCCACACAACACAAAATGGTTGACTCCAGACGAGAGACATTTGGCACAGGTACGGCTTGCAGAAGACGCAGGTGAAGCTGACAAAGACCCTGAAAATGCTTCGTACGCCGTTCGTATCATTCGAGTTCCAGATAGGCTAACCGCGTTTTCAGGTTCTTTGAAGGGATAAAACTGGCACTCAAGGACCCCAAAATTCTGATCTTCATGGTCATGAGTTGTTGCCAAGTGTTGGGAGTTAGTTTCGCGGTTTTCTTGCCAACGTGAGTACATCCGAAATGGATTTTCCGTGATCCAGATCACACGTGCCCGTGTTCAGGTTGACGGCCACTCTTGGCTACTCCACGACAATCACGTTGTTGTTGGGAGCGTACGTACCGTGACATTGTGCTATTCCTTTATATTTATTCAGCACGTTCGGTCAGTCCACCGTGGCTCTTCGCAGCCATTGCGGCGCTCGTTGTTGCGCGGCACGCTGGTAAGCTGACGGCTCGCCCGTCCCTTCTGTCATAGTAACATTTGAGCTGACAAACACGTGTCATGCAGATGTTACTGGCGAACGGTTCTTCCATCTGTGTATCGGGTGGTGGGCCGCTGTGCTTGGCTACATTATTTCTCTGTCAACGATGGCAATAGCTGGGAGATATTTCTCGATTTTCCTCATGACGTGTGGTTTTGTTGGTACGTGACTGCCCTGACCTATGACTTAATTTTCGCCCTTACACGATCTTCGCCCGAATGTAATATGTCAGGGTCCTCGCTGATATGTGTATGGGTGTCCAACGTAGTCCATCGGCCACCTGCGAAACGATCCGTAGCGATCGGTCTTGTGAACGGGTTCGGAAATCTGGGAAATCTGTACGTGGCATGTATTCGTTCCGCGAGAATACGCTGCTAATCTCATGAACGGGCGTATTGGCAGAATGGGATCTTACATCTGGAAAGCGAAGTGGGGTCCCAAATACCATCAATCGATGATCATTGGCACCTGTGCATTCTTGTCTGCGACTTTACTTGCCCTTCGTGTGTATATTTTGTCCTTGGGCGGATATCACAACTGACACCTCGGTTTACAGTGATGCGCACGTTGCTCGTGAGGGAGAACAAACGAATGGAACGTGCAGAACTGGATTTGAAGCAAGGTCCGGAACGGGAACGCATTGAAGAAGCGGCCAAGTTGGAGGGCATCACGTTTGATGAGGCTGTGAAACGCAGAATGGGGTTCCGTTATCTTTACTAATTCACGTGGAGATTTTGGCGAAATACGTTAATCCGCTGTTCCGATATGTATGGACGAGTATAGGCCGAGATGTTACATGCTATAGAAAGTATATATTGCGACGCGGTCGGAAGAATCAAGATGCAGCGTTTCGTCTGCAAGAGTTCCAGTTACGTACTGATGGTACGATGCAATGCAACTCTCCAAGGGGGGGTAGGATGGTCAAGTGAGAAGCGGATCCGTCGGAAAAAAATTGTTCGCCGGGACCATAATGTTCACTGATGCCGAGACTTCCCCTGATGAATGATCATCACGCATAGGCGAGCCTGAAGGAAAGGTTTTGATAGCTGCGGACCCCCCCTAAGCGGATAAGTAGACAAGGAGACGAAAAAGCAGAGATTGCGGCGATCTCGATGCGGCACAACTTGTCGGCGGTGAAAGGTCAGATCTTCATGGTTGATCTGCGAAATATTATACGCATGGTCCTTCTTGATATTCGCTACGGCGAGGAGCTAGGACACCTGCAGAATCTACTTCGTGCGTTGTAACACATAGTGCGCCTCTCCTCTGCAGAAAATCTGGCCGCTCAGCTTGAAGTTCTTTGCTGGCAGCGGCCCGGATGGCATCAATGGCTGTGGTGGGGCAACTACAGTTAAACCGATACGAACTGCATCAGGATCCAGCCCTGGTGATCAGTTCTTGGCGCTCCCGCACCGGCCGCACCGGCCACCATCCGCCTACTAGATTAATCGCACCGGAGACGCTCGTGGTACCATCGAGGGTAAAATAGGGATGATTTCGTGTTTCGGAGTCGGCTCCCCGACAGCACGGAGGGTTAGATGATGCTGTTCAGCATCTCAACGACCCTGCACGTCCAGTTTCTGCTCGTTGGTTGTTCAAGTTGCTCACGTCGCTCGACTTCTAGACCCACAGCCATTTGCTTGAAAAGTTTATTGGGTTGATATGCGGGTGCGAATGGGCCTGTGAGGAATAGAAGGGAGCATTGCACCGCCGTAGTATGGGCCACGAAGATATAAAATCATCATCTCGTGATTTTGAACTTTGATGACGATGGAGACTCTTCCGCCCGAACTCGCGCAGCCCGTCGAATGTCTGTTGATAGACAATTTTGACTCGTTCACTTGGAATCTCTACCAGCAGCTTTCTCTCATCGGTGCTCGCGTCACCGTCGTCCGCAACGACGCCATTCCCGTCACTGCCTTTCCCCACCTCAACATCAAGTCGCTCATCGTCTCCCCTGGTCCAGGACACCCCATCACAGACTCTGGCATCTCTCGCGATGCTATCCGCTACTTTGCCGGCAAGGTCCCCGTGCTCGGTGTCTGCATGGGGCTTGAATGCATCGTAGACGTTTACGGCGGCACGATCGGGTCCGTCATGTACATATCTTCCACTACTTCCACTCACCCAACTCCAGCTACGCAGGCGAGATCAAACACGGCAAGCTCAGCCCCATCCGACATGACGGCCGAGGCTGCTTCAAAGACGTACCCCAGGGCATCCTCTCTACTCGCTACCACTCTCTCAGCGCCTCTCTCAAGACCCTCCCCAAGGAACTGATGGTCACATGTATCACCGAGGAAAGCGGTGTCATCATGGGCGTTCGCCATCGCGAGTTCGCCGTTGAAGCCATCCAATACCACCCCGAGAGCATCCTCTCCGAAGGCGGCGACGCCCTTCTTCGCAACTTCGTCAGCCTCAAAGGCGGCACCTGGGCCGAAAATCCACACGCGCTCGTCCTCGACGCTGCTCTCCCCCCTTTCCCCTACGACGCGCTCGCCCCCAAAGTCGAAGATCCAGCCGAGCTGAAATCTAAAGTACCCAGCATCCTCGAGCGCATCTACGAGCAGCGCCTGAAGGATGTACAACATGCCAAGTCTCTCCCTGGTAGTTCTCAAAACGACCTCGACGCGCTCCTCGCACTCCACCTCGCACCCCCACTCCTTCCCCTCCTTCCCCGTCTCAAAGCCAGGTCCCCCGCCCTTATGGCCGAGATCAAGCGCGCAAGCCCGTCCAAGGGCGACATTGCACCCAATGCCAATGCGGCGCACCAAGCCCTCACATACGCCCTTGCCGGTGCCGCTGTCATCTCCGTCCTCACAGAACCCACCTGGTTCAAGGGCACGCTTCTCGATATGCGACTCGCTCGCCAGGCTATCGATTCCCTCCAGAATCGCCCCGCGATCCTTCGCAAAGACTTTATTCTCGACGAGTACCAGATCGCAGAGGCCCGTCTGTGGGGCGCCGATACCATCCTCCTCATCGTCTCCATGCTCCCACCCGCACGTCTCCGAGCTTTGTATGCATATTCTCTATCACTTGGGATGGAGCCTCTCGTAGAGGTACACACTACGGACGAGATGCGCGTCGCCCTCGAGCTCGGAGCCAAGGTCATCGGCGTGAACAACCGCAACCTGCACAACTTCAACGTAGACATGGGTACGACGAGCCGACTGGCCGACATGGCGCGGGGCGATGTCGTCCTCTGTGCACTCAGCGGGATCACCGGACCCGAAGACGTGCAGAGATATATTCAGCAAGGCGTCGGAGCAGTTCTAGTCGGTGAGGCGCTGATGCGCGCCGAGGACCCGCAAACATTCATCCACCATTTGCTCGATTGGCCATTGCCAAAGGAGAAGAAAGAGCACGGCCAGGTGTTGGTCAAGATATGTGGGATCAAGAGTGCGGAGGATGCGTTGTTGGTGGCCGAAGCTGGTGCCGACTTACTTGGGCTCATCTTTGTACCATCAAGCAAGCGATCCATCTCTTTGGATGTTGCATACTCGATAGCGAGTGCTGTGCAGACTTTCCGTGCCTCACATGGCGCGCCTTCAAGTGAGAATACGAACGCTGACATCCAGGAGAAAAAAGAAGTGGAAGCCGAGCAAGAGACTGAAGGCAAGGAGGAAAAGGCAACTGAGAAAAAAGAAGAGGAAACAACGGAGAAAGTGACCGAAGAAGAGAACAAAAAAACGGCGGCAGCGACCCCAGTAGAACAAAATGTGGGGAACGCCCCATGGTTCGCGACCCACGCTCGCCGACTTGAGCGTACACTCGCCCATCGTCGCCCATTGCTAGTGGGCGTGTTTCAGAACGCGCCGCTGCATGTCGTGCAAGAGACTGTCACACGCGTCGGATTGGACCTCGTTCAACTACACGGGGCAGAGCCGGCTGAGTGGGCACACTTCGTGGGTGTGCCTGTCGTGCGCGCTTTCCACGTTGGTGGTGCAACCGCCTCGGCAAACAACGACAGTCTGAGGGACGTGACGCGTCCTGGGCTGCATGCGTTTGCATTGCTGGATGCGCAGCGCGCCGACGGGCTCAGCGGGGGAACTGGGAAAACAATTGATTGGGCATGTGCTCGGGCGTTGGCAGATGCGGGTGAATTCGATCGTGGCATCCAGCGTGGCAGTTCAGACAGACGCGCACAAGAAGCCCAGACCCAGACCCAAACCGAGGCTGAAACTGCAACAGCAACGGTAACGGTAACCAAGGTCGAAGACGAAGACGAAGCTGAAAAGAGCAACCAAGGAAAAGATAGAGACGCGCCTAGCGCCGACGCTAATGCCGATCAGGATACCCGTCATCACAGCGCACGCATGCCATTTATCCTTGCTGGCGGATTGACCCCGTCGAACATCGGCGAGGCGATCGCACGCGTGCGGCCTTGGGCAGTGGACGTGAGCGGTGGCGTCGAGCGGAAGGACGGGACGGGCAAGGATGTGGAAAAGGTCAGGGCATTTGTACGGGCGGCCAAGGAGTCCACCGCCGCGACCGGGACGAGCGAAGGCACGAACTAAAAAAAGTCGAGGTGGCCACTATGAGAACGCGGGATCTAGAGTAAGGTTGGTTTCTTGTATACGATGGAAATAGTATGTATTGCGAGAAAAATCATGTTGACTTCTGATCAAGTGAGACGCGAATCCGTCGGAAGAACTTTACTAACTTTTTGTGTTTTAACCTTATTATCCATCTAGACAAAAAAGACTTCCATGGAGCAGTAGTTGCTACTACAATCGACTTCAATAATAGTAGGAAATATGGACAATTTCTTCGGAGAAAGTGACAAACGGTTCAACATGATCATCAAGCTCAAGTTCGGCCCTTCAAGCTTCAAGGGGCTTCAATAATCCAACCAGTACACAATTTTGCGTTGAAGGGCGAGATTTGCTGAAGAGTCCGTCTCGTCTGCTCTGCGACTCGGGTGCCCTTTTTTCTCGAATTTCAACAGATTTTAGCGCTGAGCTCTAGGCTCAAAGCTGCATGTCGAGATCGATAATCGGGTATATTCGTGCGCCAGGGTAGTAGGAACACCATGATCCGGGGGTGGGCATGTGGACACCTTGTCACAGGGGTGCGGCGTTTCACGCGTGGAAAAAAAAGGTGCGCTCGGTATACTTAACACGAGCAGCTTCCAGTCGTCACTTGCTTCAAGTTTATGATTCTAGAGCTATAGGCTGTGTCTCAAGACCTAAGTATCGCGGTGTTTTGTGTTGTGTTCTAATTCCGTTACTTCCCGTGTTGTGTTGTGTCAGCGACCTAGCTAGGTTCTGGGATACGCCCAGGCAAGAACGGTCTTCATCTCTCTCTATCGTTCAGGTGTGGTGCTGGTCCACCTCTACTTGCATATCGCCGACGCCCGTCTCCCGACCACCACCTCTGGACGACGTCATACGCAAACATTCCCTTACCATGATAGACCTTATTACTCCGAACTTTCGCATCCCCTTCCACTGTGCCCAACTCGCCCCCGTGCGCATCGCGGGTTGGGACTACACCTCGATACCGGAACTCGTCGTAAGTAACTTGCCGTTCATCCCCACTCTTCGCCTTGACCTTTGATCACTCATCGCCATTCATCCTTTCTACCGACTGTCCCCGCGGTAGGTCTTCCCTGAGATCGTGCCACAGGAAGATGCTCAGGCCCTCTGCGACATGATTAACCGCCTTCATGGCGCGTCCGACCTTTTCGACTTTGAGCGACTTCTGCGCAAACTCGCACTCGCCTGGGAGGATTACTATCTTCCCAAGTTCCCGGTGCCGTTTTTTCAAGTCAGAGTCGCAGATGTGCGCGCCGCTGGAGGAGCACTCAGTACGGCGCTAGAGCTATACGAAGAGGTGCGTCAAACATGCTGAATGTGGGTTATAGTGCGTGACATTTGATTTCTGAGCAGGTACTTCGCGCGATCGATGCGGGTCCGCAGACCGCATCATTTGCGAAGTTCGTCGACACGCTGCGAAATCAGGCCCAAGTGGATGCGGAAAAGCAGGGTGAGCACCCCCAGCAATTCCAAGCCGTTCCAGATGTACATTGCACATTGACCATCACGTCTTCCTGTGTCACCCCCCTTACCTCGACATTCCTCCACCTAGTACTCAAACGCGACAGCTTGCGGTTCTTCCAAAACTGGAAGCATGCCCGGGCGTTCGCGAACCCGTTCTCATGGCCAATGCTTCCCGCATGCACACCTGAAATTCTCAATGCCTGGCAGACGTCCACGCATCAAAAGCAGTTGCTCAATTACAACTGGCTGCAGGCTATCCATTTCGATCAGGATTGTGAACTCGTACCTGAAGTATGTCAGCATGCTACTAGACCGTCGTCTTCCATTTTTTTCCTGGGAATGAACGAACTTTTCAGTCGATTGACGCACTGACGCGGCACGGGTTTGTTCCTTCTCTTGTCCAGTATGCACCGGAGAGTGAGGTGAAGGATCCGGAGGTGCTCGTGAACACGTTACTCGATATCGACGAGGTATGCACCCTATCCCTGCCTAGAAGATCATCACCGACTAACACACCTATCCATGTCTTATGAATCGGAAATCAAACTTGATATCAGGCATACACATCAGTTCTGCCGCTTGCCGATCACGTCGAGCTGCTGACGACGGACACCATCAAGGCGATCCACAGCAAGCTCATGCGTACCTCCAAGGTCCAGTTCGTCGACGTGGGCGGGTGCGCTCGTACAATGCGCTACGTTAACGCAGGCCTTACGCGTCAAGCCACACAACACTCGGGCGCGATACGGAGCCAACAATACAATCTTGCGTTCTGCCCTGCAGAACTGGTAGACCAACAGTTGGATTACATTTGCAAGATGGGAAGGGTACGTATGAACCATGCCTCGACTTGCATTTCGTTTCTGAACGTGCATATGAATGTGTTCCAGCAATACATCGCGCGATGGCGTAATCCGTTCGCGACCGCTGCATGGATCCACGTTACGATTACACGTTGTCACCCTTTCGATGTGAGCGTCTGCTTATCTTGGACCGTGTCTTTTTAAACCTCATTGCATATCGCGTGCGTGCTAGGATGGAAATGGACGCATGGCGAGGTTGCTGTCATCCATCCCCCTTGTGCGCCACGGCTTCCCACCCCTATGTATCTCGCCCATGTGGCGAAGTGCGTATTACGAGAGCATGAACACCGTAAGTCTCGAATGATTTGCAGTCCGGGACTTTGCTGACCTGCGTCCTCTCCTCGACACCGCGAACCCCTCCGTATGCAGGCTTGGGAAGGCGACTACCAGCCCTTGATAAACTGCATCGTCGAGAGCATGAAAGCATCCCTGACAGACGTCGAGCGAATGATGGTCTAACGTTCCTCCAGATGGCGACCTGCTTCCGAGCCTCGCTCTTTCGATCGTGTTTTTTATGCTTCTCGTTTCTCTCTACAACGATGGGTAATCCCACCGGTGTAGTGTTGTATAACATCTTTTCCGTTGGCTGATACTACTATATGGGTTTAGTGTTGTCCCTATATATCCGAACCATGTATTTGACTACTCATATACTGTATCTGACTGATATCCCGCAGCTTCCCGCTGGATTATACTATGTACATTGTGGGACGATCGAGTCATGGTGTGATGAGGCAAAGTCTTGCCGAACACTTACGCGACTCCGAGATGCAAAAGACTTCGCATTCCAAGATATGCAATCCAACGATCCAGTGAATAAATTATATCAAACATTCGGCGTGTGCCACTCCAGATCACCCAGTCTAGGGCACCAAATTATTACGACAACCAACAAAGCAAAGCAAGACATGGTAAGCACAATTTGGGTGTTATGATCTACGGCATGGTACTATCTTCCATTTCAACTTTCTACCTTGCGTTCACCGTATGTTCCACAGAGGGCCGACATTTAACAGTGCTACGTTTGAAACTTGATCAGCGCTTTCCAGCTTGTGCCCGCGCGAGTTCCCGATCGAGCTCGTCGCTCGGGTGATCCATCACGGGCGTCGGCGGCCTGTGTTGTGAAGGCACGGTGAAACCAGACGTCGCCCCCTCACCATACTCATGGATGGGGGAGCTGATTATCTCATCCCTGGTGGGGATCGGCAGACTTGGGATCATATGTGACGTCAGGTGAAGATGAGAGGCATGCACAGGCAACAACTCACCTATCCTGTCTACGGATCTGTCCCGCCGCTCTCGCCTGCACGCGTACCTCCTTTCGGAAGGAGTTTACCTCGTCGACGATCAACTTTTTCATGCCCTCGATCGAGTCTTCTTCCTCGAACGAAAAGTCGAATTTCTGCGCCACATTGGATCAAAGGGAGCAAAGAATGTGCAAACAGAAGGAGGGGATTAGACGTCTGCGTAAGGACCGAAGGAAAAATAAATGCACCGATTCACAGATGGGTTCGTCGGCGGGGTCATGCCACACTTGCAGGTATGGATGATTCAGCGCTTGTTCACAGCTGATCCGCTTGGCAGGGTCAAAGCAAAGCATCTGAGAGAGGAGGTCGATGGCTAGGGGGTTGGCATGTGGGTACAGGGTTGCGAATGGTACGCGAGGTTTGATGGGCAGCGACCGGATGTAATCTTGTGCCTAGATAAAGGGCTGGGGGTTAAACCGCGTGTACTTATTACGTGAAACTGGACGAACTCGGGGTGAGCCAACTCGGCGGAGCGTGTCCTCCGACGGTGTGCCCAGATAATGTAAGATCTGGTTCAACTGATCGACATAACTGCGGAAAATCAGTATCACAATCTCACTCGTGCCAATCCGAGACCTACTCCCTGCCCTTGAAGATAGGCTTTCCGCCCAGGAGCTCAGCGAGGATGCAGCCTACAGACCAGACGTCGATGGCAGTGGTCTGGGGATGCGCAATCAGCAACGCACAGGCTGTGTCCGATGGAAACACACGCACGTAGTTGGCGAAACTTAGCATGATTTCAGGAGCACGGTACCATCGTGTGGCCACATATTCAGTCATAAAGCCCTGGTTTCCGGCCGACTTGGAGGTACCACCGCCAGGCGTGTACCCTCTGGCAAGGCCGAAATCACAGATCTTAAGTTCGCAGTCGGCGTTTACCAAGAGGTTTCCGGGTTTGAGATCCCGATGCAACACGTTCGCAGAGTGGATATACTTTAAACCACAAAGTGTCTGGTATAGGAACGATTGGAAGTGTGCGTCCGTAAGGGGTTGTCCTGAGCGAATCTAATTGGCTCGTGTGGGCGATTAGGTAGGACGTGAAGGGCAACGCTGCTCACGATGGCATGGAGATCTGCTTCCATGAGTTCTTCCTACAGAGTAAACGAGGGCGTTGATTATCTATGTATGTGAAAACCAGATATCACTGACATAGAGATACACTTCGTCAAAGTTGCCATTTGGTTGGAATACAATGTCCATGTCGTATAAGCAGGTTATCTGTCGGCCTGAGATTAGCAATCGCGCATGAGATTGTAAATAAATCCCACATTCTTGTGTCCTCTAAAGTGGTGCAACAGCCTCCAGAACAGTATCAGCCTGCAGGCGCCCAGTGACCGTGTAACAAGACACATACCTGATCTCGCGAAGGCATCGCTTCGTCAAGATACGCTACAAACGAAAGCACTCGTTTAAATACAAGCAGGACGGCCATGTCAAAGAGCTTGCCTTGGTGTTGATGTTGGTAATCTTCTTGATCGCGCACCCTTCGCCTGATCTCCTATGACGCGCCGCAACGACGCAGCCATAGGCACCCTGACCGAGCTCTTTGACGAACTCGTACTCGGCGTCAACGATGAAGGTTGAGTTCAGCGCGTTGAAGCTACGTCTTTGTGTCATCGTGGTTGGGTATGAGGAGATGGAATTCAAGGACAGGGACTTATTAGTACCTCGTTGCTGTGAGGGTGGTTACATGATAATGATACTATCGATGGCAACCAAACACCCATATACAGGATATTGATCTCTTCAGGGTCCTCCGGCAATCCTCCGGAATGGAAGCGATGCGGCGCCTCCACGTTCCCGGAAAATATACACCAACCACTGGCACTACGCACTTCGAAGCGTCTTGCGGCTCGGAGCTCGTCAGGACCGGAGCTTGACCAGCCTGTTGATCTAGCCAAGCCTCTGCAACCTCCTCTGTGTTCGCACCCACGCGTCCACTTTATCCTTCTCAGTTGCCACCCCGTGATCAGATCTCAGGTGGCGACGAAGATCGTAAGCACGTGTCAAGATATGCTCGCACGCCTTGCTGGACGATGGTCCACAGGCATCTAGAGTCGCACCTGACACTACCAGAGCGTCGATGTGCGGGTATAGGCAACGTATAGACATTGGGTTTTGCAAACGAGCCGCATAGGCTTTGCCAGTTATCGCCTCGATATCCAGGGCGTCGTCTGCATCGCTCGTGGATGTCTCCTCTTCAGAAGAAGTCGCAGCACGACCGCTTCTCGATGAGTGCAGCTTGGCGAGATGACGCTCGAGAAGGTGTTTGTACGCGAAAGCACTATTACAGTGTTCGTGTGGACACACGTGGTTTCGTTGGCCTAGATGGATGACAGTGTGATGCGTTGTTAGTGCGCTTTTCTACACAAGGGATCAATCCATGTGGCACAGTGAGCAGCTCTGAAGCAAGACTCACGGATTTAAAGTCTTTACCACAGCCCGCGAAGTCGCATTTCCACTCACGGCCAAGTTCACCTCCACGCCTTCGTTTGCGAGGTTGAGATCCCTCGGTGTCGTTTACATCTTCACCTACACCGGCCTCATCAGCCTGGCGGAGGCGTGCTTCAGCCTCGTGTTGTTCATGCAGTTTTTGGTGGGCCCTAAGATTATGTTGCGTTGCGAACGTGCGTCCGTTGCAATTTGAGTGCACGCATGTCGGAGGATGGTCACTCCGTATGTGGGCTTGCAAAGCCGTCCAGGTGCCAAAGTAAACAATATCTTTATCCGGACCCGGTAGACAGCGAGGATGCGAGCACGTGTATCTCTTGTCTACCACAAAAATGTGAGTACAGGACTAACTAACCTGGATGAGCGTCCATACCGTCATGGGTCTTCAAGTGATTTCGCAAGTGTTGGTTCGTTGCGAATGAGTTTGTGCATCCTGGGTGCGAGCAGATGTAGGGCTTCGTGCCCACTGGGGAATGTGCTTCACAGGTATGGGTACGCAGTTGGTGGTGCTTAGAAAACACTTGATCACAGTCCTCCTCCGGGCACTAGGCAAATTCCATGAGATTAGCCCAATAGAACATGAATCGCACTGACAATGTAAGATTTATTTCCTCTATGAGAATTTTCATGGACGACAAGTTGCTGAAACGTCCAGAAGCGTTTGTTGCATCCCGCAGTTTCTGTACATACGTATGGTCTTTCAGAATCGGGCAAATGAGTCCTACTGTGTGCTTGTAAATGGCTCTCCCGCAGGTAAGACTTTCCGCATGAGCTGCATGAAAACGGACGCTGAATAGGGTAGAATGAAAAAGAGGGTGAAGTGTTGATGGATACAGTCCTGACCTCGCCAGTGTGTGACCGTTGATGTTCCGCCAACCTCGACGGTTTTGAATAGGATTTCGTACATTCGGGATATGTACATGGGTAGCGAGATTTCTTGCTGACCCCGGGGGGTATCCGAACTGCTGCGAATTCGGCGGTGAGAGTCGTGGCAGGCTCTGAATCCGAGGGCGCTGGACTGGATGACAGTCGCAGTAGAAGATGGGATTTTCTTCGTTTCCCGAGAACGGTCGTCGTCGTCGTCGTCGTCGTCA
>JBBPPG010000858.1:0-14506 GCA_038091855.1 Leccinellum luteum
AGGAGGCTGTCTGTCTGTCACCCGACGGCCATCCAAACAAGCCAAGTCTGTTGAACAACCTCTGGAGCTCGTTACTGAATCGCTTTGAGCGTCTCGGGGACCTCTGTCTGACGTCCGGCGGCCATCCAGACAAGACGACCAGGTTGAGCAACCTTGGGTGGTCATAATCTCGTCGCTTTGAGCGTCTTGGGGACCTTGCGGTTCTAATCAGGGTTACCTCATCAGTACCATCATCTTCGGGAGACAAGTCCGCGACCTTCGCCCGCTCGTTCAAGGTGGCTGGACAATGTTACAGGTCATCTCTCCGATCGTTATAGGTGGTTTGGGGATATGGCGGGCCTCAACGTGGCTATGGGGTCATCATCTTCGGGAGACCAGCCCTCTACCTTTGCCCGTTAGGGTACCCGGATCGTCCAACATCGCTGGATAATGTCGTAGGCTATCTCTCCGGTTCCTACAGGCGGCTTAGAGATATGACGGACCTTAATGAGGCCATCATTTTCGAGGGAGACAAGCCCTCGACCTTTGCCCGTCAGGGCACCCGCTTCGTTCAACGTTGTTGGACGATGTCGCAGGTTATCTCTCTGATCGTTACATTCAACTTGGAGATATGACGGACCTCGATGCGGCCATCATCTTCGGGAGACAAGCCCTCGACCTGTGACCGTCAGGGCACCCGGATCGTTCAAGCTCGAGGATGTCGCAGGTTATCTCTCCAATCGTTACAAGCAGCTTAGAGACATGACAGACCTCACTGAGGGCATCATCTTCGGGATGCCTATCCGGTTATCCCAACCAGTCATGGTCATTGCAGGTTTCTCTGTCTTCGGTTCACCCAGTCGAGGAAGTTGAAGGACGAGAATCTATTCGTCCTGTATATTGAGTTGGCAAAGGTAACACAGATAGTCTTATCAACTAATCTCTCAGCAACCCAGGAGGGGATCAATGTAACGGCGGATTTCCTCCATCCCACGACGCTTCTCGGATATGAAACATCTCCTCGACTACTCGTTCAGCATCCGGTCACTTTGCCATCTATCTATAGCTTTTCAAGGGCCTCGCTTTTATTTTCCGCTTGTCTCTGCAATAAGTGCGAAAAAAAGTCAAGCCGCTGGAGCAAGGTCGCGCTGTGTTTTCTGGGACTAGATTGTTCGTCTCCTTTCCCCTCTTGAGAACGTCATCGCGTCGGCCAGGAAGGAGACGCACTCGCAGACGAGTTTACTCGACTGTCATCTGAAATATGCAGCACAATTTATTCACAAGGTCCAGATCAGCATAACAATCTGTGCAGTCTCAATGTTGATCTGATTGATCTGCAATCCACAATCACAAAAATTCGCAAATTACCTGGTTTCGTTAGATTCCTTCTCCCCTCTTCCTTCTCCGACCTCTAGCTCGCTACCAGTGGTGGACCTGTGGTCATCGTGAATGCTAGCCAGCATATGTGCCATGCACTCGTTGTCTTTTTCAACAGAGACCCGGTTCATATCCCATTGCAAACCACGAAATCCCGTATTCAGGACTTGTCGGAACTCCAGTCCTGGACTTTGGAGGCAACAATGGACGTGAGCAGAGATCTTGCTTACTTCCTGAGAACCCTTTGGGATGAGGTAGTTTCGCCGATCACCGATTTTCTCCTGACGGCAGTTCCACTTGGCTTGCGTATGTGGTGGTGTCCCATTTGCACGCGGCTGGTTCGTATCGGAAGGGCCAAAGAAAAATTTCCCATTTGTACATCTCGTCTTACATACCCACTCTGACTGCCCTCATCCATGCAAGACGGGACGATCCATTGGCGACGACTTCGATACACGAGAAACGTATACTTGCCGTAGGCCAGGCGAAAGCTAGTTCATCTCCGTCGGCAGCGAACTAACCATCACCGCTGAGAGTAGTGACGTTGTCCCAAGTCTCGAAGGGGCTGAGGAGTGGGTTCACTTTGCATGTCACAGCATCCCAAACAGGAAACAACCGTTTGACTCTGCATTTGGACTTCATGAGGGCCACTTCACCATCAAGCGCATCATGCGATGCGAGTTGGAAAACCCGGAGTTTGCCTACCGACGGTTGGAGACGAGGAGAGTCCAGACGAGATGATCCATCTGGCATCAGTGATGCAGATTGCAGGGGTTCTATGTTCTGGTCGCCTGGATCACACTCGAGCGGCGTTAGCGCTGCAGAGGACGATGAACTCAGAGAATAGAAAGAAAGGGGAGGTTGGCAGTAGATTGAGGCGCGGGTAGGCGACGGTGAGACTAGTTTTTAGAATGGCGGCTCCAGGTAAGCTTTCGTGTGTCGAGAGCTCGTGCCTTATTCAAACTGGGAAAAATTTGCAGTGTCGATGAACTAGGCTTAATTCTCGATAGATCCAAGACCACGAAAGTCGACCTGAGCCAGCTCGATCGCGCTGATCATCCCTGTCTCGAAAGATGGCAGGCGTGGTAGCAAACACCTGTTCCTATATCACGCTTGTTTGCGAAGCGTTCCGATTCACGCGTTTACGCTCTTCCTTTCAAGTGGCGCCCTGAAGGTGCATCTAGTAGACCCTACGTCGCCAAGGCATACCTCATCTGCAAGATACAGGTCTTTTGAAGAAGCGGTGAAGTCGATTCGGAGATCCTAGCTTCATGCAATACCCCTCTTATTACGACTTCACTACGACTTGCCATAGGAAGGACGTCTCGGCCCCTGAAGAGATTTTCCGAGAACTCGCACTCTTAGAAATATTCATCATACAAAGCCATTATCTCCTCGACCAAAGAGCAGTCTACTTTGACACACGTTCCTAAACTGTCGAGATTTCGTATCTTGTCAACGCCCAAAGTCTATCGTTTTGACCTTGGTAAATACAGATGGGATGGTCCTCCGTGAGTGGTCGTCGCTCGGACATCTAACACTTCATCGTTATCGCACACGTCGACAAGTTTGCCTTTTGCAAACATGTCGCTCTTGGAAATAGTTCGTGCTGCGTCCGATTGATTTGTCGAGCCGCATGTCAAAGTGGACTGTTCAGAGGAAGGGCCACGAGAATTGCTACAGATCGGGCGCTGGCAGTACAGTACAGAAAGTGTTTTATTGGGAAAGTATACCTGATTGTATGGCAGAAGAACCTGCAATCGAAGCAATCCTAGTAAGAGCATTAGTGAAGGAATGATGGATGACACCTGGGCTGCTTTGTGTCGGATTGTCATCGGGAGCATGTTGATCTCGTTTTCCCAGGTTGCTCGTTGCTTCGTGAGGGCGAAAGAGAGCACCACCGTAGTCGCTGAGGATGTTAGGAGGGTAAGTTTCGGTAACATCAAGATCTGGAACCGGTTGCAAACATGAGCGCTCGGAAATGGTTTGACACTGTCAATTATATATATGCCCCTCTTTACTGCCACTGGACATGTGAGTAGCATGGTTGACTTCTGTTCTGTTTGCAGTGTTGTTCGAGTTTAATTTTCTTGCTCTGAGTGCCAACCTTTTTTGTGGGTTGACCAATCTTCAAAATAATAAGCATGAGGCTGAGGTTATAGGGATCAGTCTGATTGGATAAGAGCAAACTGCATAAAGAGGCTCCGTATGAATGATGATCATATCATGATTGTTAGAACTTGATTCCTCTTACATATACTTTCCTATTCCTTCCTCTATTTCCTATTGACCTATCCTCTACATATGAATACCTTCATTACTAGACAATGCCATACTAATACCAATATCACATGATAAGCAACCATGTGCACAATATTACATCATACTTAATGATGATGCAGTGCACATCACTCAAAATAGGCAACTTACATATAGACAAAAAAAATCATAATAACACTTTTACAAACATAAATGCTGGCATTCTAACTGTAGATATGTGCTCTAATACACTGAAGGAAGACTGTTATCTATTAGATTTTTAAAATTCTCACTTTGAGAATCAAGGTTTGTCTCAAAAAGTGAACTTTAAGTGGCACCAGTTGGAGATGCCATATATGACATTGGAGTTACCATATTTGGTATTCTAACACTGCGACATCTCTTTGCTAGTCAATGCCAAGTTGTGCATTTGAGCTAACTTCATATATAGAGACATGAATTTCCATCCAAGATCTCTTCCTAACATTAGACTTGGATTCTTCTGTAGCCTGCCCATGGTAAATACCATCTGGCAAGTCCATGTCAGGCAAGTTATTATCATCCAAGTCAGATGTGTCTTCATTCTCTACTTTCAGCTGATAATCCAGGTCATGTCCAACTTCAAGATGTGTTTCAGTAAAGCCAGAGTCAAATATCTTTGCACTAGAAGCATGCTGGGCCTTGGCTTGTCTCTGCCTTTTGATTGGGCAGGTTATGGCTCTTATCAGATGAAAGTTTTGTTCTCCATTCCAGCCTCTCTGAGAGTGAATAATATATAATACAAGGTTAATTTTTGAAAATGCAGAATTACACTAGTTTTCCCATGTTTCCCTATTAATTTTCAATCTGGGAGCTGCCAGTGCAAATGTGAACTGGCTATAGACTTGCTGTCTTTGAGTGACATGCACTGTACAACACAAGGAATACATGTGATATCATGTGACCATTATGTAGTACTATATATACTGTATGTCATAACCCTTCATCTATATGATATTATATAGAATCTCATAGAACATCATAGAATCCTATTGAATATTCTATGCTTGCCCTAAATGTAAGCCTGCCCTGAAGTGTAGCAGAAGCAATTGGGGTAGCCCTAATGTAGGGGTAGGAGAGGGGATTGTGTTGATGGCCAAGGACAACGAGCTGAGGAAGACACCGATATTCCACTAGTGGGGTTTATAATTGTACCCATGCAGTTGATGGACAATAGAAGTACTTGGGAATAAGGGAATAGGAAATCCTATTCGGTACTCAAGATGAGACAAGGAGGTCTATCACCGAGATATATTAGCAGTTATCTATACTACTAATACACCCAAGTGTATAGGCTAGCTATAACTAGACCTATCTATAAGTATATACTAATACTGTCCATTACTAACTATCTAGGTACGCATTACTGTCAACTTACTACCATGGATTGCAATAGCATAATGACCTGTGTCAATAAAGGACATGTGACAAGAGCATATGGGATCACATGGGTTGGATACCATGAGGATAATGCTGTCAGAGAGAGGGGGCTATGTATGTGAGATTATGTGGGTTGGATACCACCAGGATGACATTAGGAACTATACCATAACCATATTGAGAAGGTGTCAGGAGGAGCTCACTAGGAGTCACAACATCCGACTGAGACTAGTTTATTGAGGTTGTTGCAGACCATGATGAACAAGACAATAGAATATGAGCAGGGCCACTAAGGGTGGCTATGAGACAAGGAAAGGATGTGCAGTGAGCTTAAGCCACCAATGATGAGGGAGGACAATATGCAGTAAAGATCAGGTTGTTGAAAGTATGAGCATTAGTGTACTATCTTAGTAGTTAGTTTACATACTTGTATTATATAAACACCACTCAGCATCATCTGAGTTTTAATAGGAGTCTTATCTCTTTCTATCTGCAACCACAACATTCTAAGCTAACCAGCCCCATTCCATATGATATAAGTGTTCTCTGAGCCTGATTTCCATCCCTTGAACAGGTTATGAGCCCCAAGTGACCTCACTGTGTGTTTACACCAGTGATGAAGCTCAGAGAACACCTGGAACATTCCAAAATGATGCTACCCCAGCCATTCCATCTGATGCAGAAATGCTAACAATGTTGAAAGCTGTTGAGAAAGCATGGCTAGGCAATTCCACTCTACTGAGCATGACACCAATGACACCAAACTCCACACTATCCTTAATGGGGAGACTATGTCACCCAGAAATGATGGGATGCTGAATGTTCAGCTGAACCCTTGTTCTCTTCTCCCTACAGTTAAGATCAAACACTGATGTCCATCCCCAAATCCACCATGTTAAACTCTCTCTACAAGGACATCCCCAAGCTCTCCAGTGCCAACTACTGTCAGTGGGCCCATGAGGTGACCACATTCCTCTGCTCCTAGGGCCTCTGAACTAAGATGGCTTGCCCCCACCCTGTCTTCTATGAAAGTTACAAGGACAGTACCAAAACCAGAACATGCATTATCACAAATACAGATCACTTTGAGGAGCAAATAGCCACTCATGAGAAGTGGGATGATACCAATAACCAGGCTCTCAGTTTCATCACTCTTTACCTTGAAGCTCATGTCCATGCCGCATTCGACTCCTCTGATTACTCCATGGACCTTTGGAGTACCCTCAAGGTGGCATATGATGCCCCTTCTATTACATCTGCATATACCAAATTCTGACAGCTGCTCTCATTGACCATACTCAAGAACAACTACCTGGCTGGGGCTTTTACTAAGCTCCATGCCCACTGCATCACACTGAAGGAACTTGACTACAAGATTCTGGAGAAAATCCAGGTAATGATTTACCTGTCAAAGCTCCAAAAATATGCTGATTTTGTGATGCAGCTGTTAAACAATAGCAAGCACAATGACTCCAGAACCAATCCCTCTTCCACATCCATTAAACGCATGGCTGTGGCAGCCTGGCAACAACATCTTTCCAGGTGTAAGCTCAACAATGACTCCCACAATGATACTGGCCATCAGGCCAACAAGACCTCTGTGGTGAAACAAATTGAAGGCGATGAGGACCCCACCTTCGATGAGCAGAAGGAGAATGACAAGGGCAATGGCAAGAAGTGCCATCAAGGGAAGAAGCCTAAGGAGGGCAAAAGGAAACCAGGCAGCCACTGTGACTGTGCCAGGGCTCATGCCTAGGCAACTGCTACCACCACTGCCCAGGAATCTCTAGAAAGCTCAAGCAGTGACTCCAACAATACTGTTGGTCCCTCTTCACACATGGGCAAGGCCAAGGCCTCCTTCGTGTTTGCCAACTTCTCCCATGCCCCCGCCATTGTCGCCCTCACCTCCTCCTTATTCCCTGAACCCGTCCACAATATTCAGAAGACCTCACACATGCTAGGCATGGCCTATTATGGCCTGCTGGCATTTCTCTCTCTTGCAAGATAGATATGGTACCCATGCTGCAAAACATGCACTAACTCGAGCCCATCACCACTTGTTACACTGATTGGTCTGATGGCATTGCCTTCTCCTCCTGCTGCTCCCTCATTGATCATCTCAAAGAGGTTGAGAGGATTGCCATCACTGACACTATGGCACTTATGAAGGTTGATGACAAAGACACCATGTTGTTGAGGGATATTGAGATGCAGGATGAGTACATCTTGTGCTTCTTTGATGAGGCCACTGATGTGGATGTTTGGTATGTGCCACCTTTTCTCTGCCCAAATTAGGCTAATGCTGCTGTGTGTACCACTGTGCCACAGACACATAGTATACATGTTCCATACCTGCATATAGCATATAGATATAAACAAATCTACTACTGCCTTGAAAACAATGTGTGATGACTGTAAAGGCAAAGGGAAACAAAAGATGACAGAGATACCATCTGATGTATGGCTCCTTGATTCAGGAGCCTCCTCCCATTTCACATGTGATATCGAAGATTTTTCCAAGTACTACAAATATGAGAAGCTAACATACTCACAAATGGCTAATGGCAAAGCACCAATTCTAGGTGTTTGAACTGTTTTAATAAATTATAAAGGCAAGACTGTTCACCTATCACCAGTCATTTATATGCCAGCATGCAAGATTTGCCTTATATCCATGGGGATGCTACTATAGAAAGATAACTGTCTAACCCTTAGAATGTTGAATAGATTAATCAAATTCTTTGACAAGTGCACCCAGAAGTCAATTCTATCCTTCCACACACATAGAGATACCATGTACTGGCTCTGTGCATCAATCATTAAAGCCCAGAATAACAGAAACACTCCAATGTCTTTCGTGAACTATGACACCATGCACCAAAGATTAGGCCACCCCTTCCAAGATGTCCTCAAAGCAGCCAGAAAGCATGCTAAAGACTTCCCTGAGATTGATATATCCTCTCAGAACCTCATATGTCCTGGATGTGAGCTAGGTAAATAGCCAAATCACCTATTCCCTCATAATAATACCTGTGCATCTGCTCCATTTGAGCTAGTACATGCCAATCTCAAGTCTTATGAGGTTGAATCACACCATTGGTATAAGTATGCCATTGTGTTCCTAGATGATTATACATCTATGGCTTGGGTAAATTCCATCTGGTCGAAAGACCAGACCATCAAAGTGGTCAAATACTTTTTCGCTTATGTCTATAACCAGTATGATGCTTGCATCAAAGGCTGAATGTCTGATGCCAGTGGAGAATTCACCTCAAAGGCTTTCATTGACTATATGCATGACAACAGCACCCATATATATCAATCTGCCCCCTATGCTCACCAGCAAAATAGGTGAGTGGAATGACTCATTTAGACTCTGTTCAACAAAGCACAGGCAATGAGGTTACACACCTATCTGCCTCCGAACACCTGGGAGTTTGCATTGGAGCATGCCACTGTAGATACACAAATGTGCATAAAAGGGTATGAGGGGGTTCATCCCAAAGGATCCAGAGTACAGGGAAAGCAAGTGAAAATGGCCCTGAGTGATAAAAGGGGAGACCGGTAAGATTCTGGTCGAGAGATGAGTGGTCCAGAGTGCAGGAAAGCAGACTAGAAGAGCAGAACATGCATAGGCAGGACAAGACAACAAAACGAGTGATGGGACAATGAGGGACAATGAGCAGGACATGTGTGTGTGGTGAAAATGTGTGGTAGAAAGCATAACTACTGCCCAAGAATGGGACACAGGGTTTTATAGTCTTTGAGAACACTTGGAACAGCTAAAAAAACTACTAACAAAGGCTAAATGAACTGTAAATAAAGCCTAAAACAAAGGGAAAATAAATGAAAACAATAAATGAAGTACTCTGACCTTGTCAGGAGTGCAGGAAAATGGTCCTGGTCATGGAACGGACTGACTATGATACAGAATGATGACTGAAGCAATGGATAGGGGTCAGACTGCAGGAAACCAACTCAGAATGCAGACAGAATGCAAGCAAGATGTGAGGGGAAGCACTGAGAATGACTGCATACCATTACAGAGTGCTGTCATGCTCTATACTGCTCATGTATACAACCAAACACCCATGGTCTGACTTGAATGGTGAACCCCTCATAAGCTACTCAAGAGGGAGAAACCTTTCATTTCTCATCTCCAAGTATTCAGCTGTGGTGCATATGTGCACATTCTGGCAGAAACATGTGGTGGTAAGCTCCAACTCAAATCAGAGCTGATAATTTATCTTGGTACAGCTGCCAGAAATGATAAGAATTTCATATTCTTGTGATCAACAGGCACAATCTTTACTGCTGCACATGCTATATTCAATGAAAACCTGTTCCCCCAGTGCCCTAAGTCTGCACCACACAAACCAGTTGGCCATGCACCAACTGATATGGTCCCTTATGACCATGATAAACCATCACTGGACTCTTTGAACTCCTCAAGTGGTGATGATAATAACTTCTATTGTCCTGAGCCACCTGCTTCCTGTGGACCATCCCAGGAAACAATGTCTTCTCCATCTCCGTCAGAACCTCTGACCTCATTGGAAACCCCAGAATGCCCTTGACACCATGTCTGCACCCCTCTATCTCCTCCAACTTGTCCTTGTCATGAGCACTGACCTTCACTTCACTCTGACAATATCTATGGTGAACGTTGACATCCTCTTGAACAGTTGCAATCTTGAGTCCAAAGTTCCCTGGGTTCTGGAGGATGACAGACACAAGCAACCAGTTCCCAGTGGACTCCCCATATCTCTAACTTCCTCAGAAGATAATGTAGACTACCTTACCTAGAAAGAGAAGGACTCATTACTCGCATTCCTAACATTGAAAGCGATTTAGCCAAATTATTGAAACTGGAAATATAAAGACATGCTCCAGCTCCCTGCCAATGAGCAAAAACTCTGGCATGAAGCCTGCCTCAAAGAGCTTCAAATGCTCAAAGACCATGAAGTCTATAAAATAGTCCCAAGACCAGCAGACTGGAAAGTTATCCATAATCACTGGGTCTTCAATATAAAATTGGATGGTTGGAAACATGCCTACTTAGTAGCCAAAGGCTTCTCCTAGATTAAGGGTATTGATTTTGACCAGATATTCTCCCCTGTAGTACATTTTGAAACAGTCTGCACTATGCTTGCTCTCACAACCCTCAAGAAGTGGCACCTCACCAGACTTGATGTTCACTCCACCTACCTCTACAGAAAGTTAGACAAGGAGCTATATATGGAATTTCCAGAAGGGTTTGTGCCACCCAATTTAAAAGGCAAAGTCATCCAACTCCTCTGTGTGCTATATAGCCTGAAACAAGCTGGATTAGCTTGGTGGTGCACACTAGACTAGTCAATGAAGGAATTTGGCTTTGAGCATCTCAAGTCTAATGCTGGCCTCTTTATATACAGTATCACAAAGGAAATAACATAGTCCTAGCGATCATCTATGTAGATAACACTCTCTTCTGCAGATCCAATAAAGCTTTTGTAGACAAGCTGAAGGTCGCATTCATGGAGAAGTGGGAATGTTGCGATCTAGGTAAACCCACTGAGTTCCTGAAAATGTGCATTTGGCATGATGGTCAAAAATTATATCTAGACTAATTCGCCTACCTCGAGATGATCCTGGAATGTTTTAATGTTACCTATGCATGCATTGCTCGGACTCCACTCCCTTCTGGATACTATTCCGAGAAGAACCTTGCCCCTATTGACCCAGAACTCTTTTTTTGATTCTAATGTGTCATCAGATCTCTCATATACATACCTCATGATAGATAATAGGCCTGAAATTGCCTATGCTATCACCTAGCTTGCTAGACAAGCAGCAAACTCATCTCAGGACCATCTAGACAAAGTGCATTACATCTGCAGATACCTACTCGATATGTGGAATTACTCTCTAGTCTACAGTAGCCAGAAAGAAAGAGGCTTAATTACCTGCACTGACTTTGATTGGAGTCAAGACATTCAAACTGGTCATTTCTAAACATGTTACAAACCTTGTTTTTAACCCTTTATTTTATCTTTCGATTCACTCTTTTCGAGTCACGTGACCTGCTTAGTCAGCCATCACATGATCAGTCACGTGACATCACCTGACCTTATCACTTATCTTTCTTATCTATGACATCATAGCATGTGTACACCTCATGTAGTTAATATTCCCACACTCGTGAGAACCAGATAACCTTATATAGTAGTAGTAGATAGCTTATCGTCAGACATAGCTTGGTCTGTGCGCATGTACCAGTAGTATATATACTTGAATGCAACGACCGAACAAGCCAGTCTTGTTCTGGTCAGATTTCCCCTTCCACGACTACTCCAGTCCTTAGTTAAGTTTTAGTGTGAGGTGCCTAGTGCCGTATTGGTGCAAAGGGTCACCTTCATTAGAACAAGACTATCTTCTCTACCCACCTCACCCGACACCGGTACACGTGTCAATCACTCTACACTTCTTCATCGTTACACGCGGCTCCCAGCGTTAAGGGATAGGATTGCCTACTCGTTTGGAGTATAAACAAGCGCACTTGCATAGCGGTCAGAGGACCTTAACTCTTGCGGAACACAACCGTAACCTAAACTGTGTTTCAAAGTACCCCTTTGTGAGGCTCACTTTGGTGATCAGTAGTTCCCATTCAAGGGAGAGCAGTCACCCACACACCTAGGGCGAAAGCAAGGAATCGTGATACCTTCCTTGTAAAATAAGAGTCGCAGTCTTACGGTACTAAAACTGTGCTGTAGCCAGGCATACCCGGATCCTCGACTTCTACCTGTCGACACATGTGCGCGCTTGTGATGTGCTATTGCCCCCTCCACTTCTGGAACGTTCGTTGTCTTTCACGCATTCCAAAATAGCTTCATACACCCCCCCAGGGACTCTTCTCCCTATATTGCAGTAAGGGAAGTACTAGACAGCTACTATCCCAAAACAGAGCTTGAGGAAGACCCCGGATACCCCACTGGAAACTACCACTTCGAATTAGAAGGCCAGTGGCCCCATTGGCTACAAACAGAATTTTTACGACTCGCCAGCGGACATCCCTTGAAACTGAAAATGAGCAGATACAGCATGGACGTCTCTCGGTCCATTCACGCCCCTCTTCCCCAAAGAAAAGAAGAGGATCCCCCAACCCCCACGACCATGGACCCATATGAAGGTCGGATTGCTTGGCTTGAGCAGCAGCTGCTCGCCGTAACCAAGGAGTTGGCCTTAACCAACAAAAGAGCAGCGAACGCAGAGTTCGAAGCCAACCAGGCTCTCGAGAACCTTCAGGAACTTGAAGCCCAAGTCCAACCATCAGGGAGCTCACATGGGCATACCTCGTCAGGGAAGAAAGAGACCATCATCCCTGACCCAGGAAACTTCGATGGGTTGTACAGCTGCTATGACGAATGGTGGATTAAAATGGTCATCTTCATTGAGGCCAACAAAGATGTCTTCCAAAACGATAAGGACGTCACACTCGCAGTCCTCTCGAGAATAGGGGACACGTCCGAGAAGGACAAAAATGGAGCAGGTGCATAGGCCCATAATGAAATCAAAAAGTGTCATAAGACACTCAAATTCCCAGAGTGGCCAGACCTCGAGGCCACAATTGTTACGATGTGCCCATCTGTTCTCTTTTCTCTCCTTTTCCCTTCCTCCGTTTCTTCTCTATGATCTCTTTGAATCACGCCTCGATAACTGTACTTTAGACATCTGCGTCGTTCCCTATACTCCCTCCGCAGATTACTCATCACTCCTCCTTCCTATCTCTTCCGATTGCACTGCCATCCGCAGCTTCCGATCCTCTCCATACTGCAGATGATTCATCTCTTTGATCCGAGCTTACTGTACACATAGCCACCCGCAGTTTCTGACTCATTCCACACTGTGGATGACTCACTTCCTTCCATGCCATTCCCTGGCATTCCATCTCGTTCGTATATATAGAGTACCGCTTGTATCATGTAACCCTAAGCTAGAGCTACTCGAATACCATCGCTCTTAGCCACCCTCGTCGCCCTTAGTCCCTCCTAGGCCTAGCCTACTCAGTCCTAGAGCTTCTCAACGTTGAGACTCTTAGCCCATCGTCTCCTCCGATCCCCATAGCACTCGGAGTTCAGTCTACTCAGGTCTTGTTGACCTTCGTATCCCTCGTCCCTAGCCTTAGGTCTTGTTGATCTTCGTCCTCGACTTTAGCCTTAGTACCACTTCGAGTCTACGACCAACCCTACCCGGGCTAGTCGTAACAACAATGGACAAATGTTTCCGAATCGGAAACAAAAAAGATCTGGCGACCAAGAAGCTCCTCGCCAGAAAACAAGGGTCCAATGAGAGGACCCAAGTCTTTCTCACGCATTGGCTGGCACTCTATGACCAGGCCAATTGCGACAACAGCATGGGCATAGCCCTTCTCGAACAATCTGTGTGCAAGGAAATCATGCACAATATCTTCCTTCAGGGTCAAAGGGAGACTAAGGTCCGAGCCTACATACTCACGATCCAGAGGCACGCAGCGGCTGTGGAGTCCTTTGAGGCTCACACCGGCCCCCAAGTGCAGCAAAGGTGTGATCCTAATGCCATGGACATAGATGCTATCAACCGAGCCCCGCAGGGCTGCTTTAACTGCAGAAAAGAAGGCCACAGGGCCACAGACTGCAAGGTGCCTTTGACGCGCTGCGCAGAATGTGGATTTAACCGTAGAGGCCACCGGAACAAATGCTCCAAAAGAAAATTGGTCCGACAAGTGACCACCGGAGAGACAACTCCGAAAACAAACCATAAGGAGAACACAGATGCAAGGACCAAGATGGTTCAAGAAATGGACTTCAATGCCATGAGGGTGTATTTCAAGGACTTTGAAGAGAACCAGGGAAAAGAGTAAAGGTGGTCACGTCGGGTAGTGTCCCACCTAAACTAGAAAAACAAAAAAATAGTTTACCTTTACATACGAGATCATGACGCCAAGATAGTGCTCAACTGTTTTCTTTATCTTGTAGTAATAGTTTTGATGTATTAGAAATAGAAGAACCAGAATGGACTGTAGTGGATGAAAGTCCCATAATCAATAACGTACAAAAAAATATTCCTGTATTAGATATGCGAGAATTGGCCAAAATGGCTATGGACGAAGATTACGTACCTACAATTTCCTCTTTATCTACATATTCTTCTCGATGTGGTAGCCTACCAGAAGAATCAACCGAAGCAGCGATCTCGAAAGAGCGTGGTCACTGGGAAGTGACACTTACAGCACTTTGCAATTCTCTGCGGAAAATGCATCACAAAAAAATCATCAGCTAAGGTAGGACCCCGGAGGCATTGTCACGCATGTGATTTGTGTGACGTCTGCATATCGAGTCTCTTCCCGCACGATGTCGTCGACACCGGAGCCTGCTCAGGATGAGGAAAAAGTCCACACGTTCAAGGTATCACTGACTATTTACACTCTCCTCAAGAAGACTGCTACTAGAGGTGT
>JBBPPG010000859.1:0-14488 GCA_038091855.1 Leccinellum luteum
TGTTTCCCCACCGGATGAAGTCCGCCTCCTTGAGTTGTCCCATGAACGCCTGCTTGCACGACTCGGCCGAAGGGGGGAGCAACAGCTTCTCGGTCGGGGGCGACGCGAGGTGTAGTATCAGCTTCAGCGGCGCCACGGGTAGGTTGGAGCCCGAGCTCGTCATCGCGGGCGCGTTTGGCCGTATCGAAGCGGATATCGTGTGGTTGTCGTAGATCAGGCCGATCGGCCAGTGCCTGCAAAAACGCAAACCGCAAAATGCGCGTGGGTGTCAGAGACAAGAGCAACATCTAGGGTAGATAAAAGGACGCGCAGACCACGCACCACTTGAGCAACGTCCCCTCATCGCTCTCGAACCACCAGTCCTCCTCTTTGAGCATCTTCCCCGCCGCCTCGTCGAATACGATCTCCATCAGGAATCTCCGAATCTCAGGCATGAGTAGGGGCAGGTAGCTGACACGCGGTGCCTGGACGTAGTAGCACTCGAGCCCGCGATCAGAATTCGCGGGGAGTTCCTTAGGGTCGACACGGATCTCGAGTGGGACGGTTCCCTCCCAAGAGAGCCGTCGGAAGAGTGTGATCGATGCGGACGTCGTAGCAGGGAAGGCTGAAGAGCCAGCGTGGTGATTGCGCGTGGTACCATACGCCGACATCTTCGAAGCTGAGAGTAAGCTGCAAGTGCGCCTTCTCCACGTGACTACACAAAAATGTTGGGAAAGTAACGCTTCACCACGATCGCACCAACGACGCCGTCCGGCCTGACTACTACCACCCTCATTTCCCCTTCCTGAAGCTCTCCTTGGTGTCGCCCAAAAACGTCAGCCCTAGTTTTTTCCGAGTGATCCCTGGAAAAGAAAAAGAAAGGCGATCGATCATCTCAGAGGCTTGGTCCGAAACGGAGCTACACACCTTTAGCACCTTCTACGCCGATGAGACACGACTCGGGCCTCGAACGTCTCGGTAACCTCTTCTCCGTATTCAATTACTCAACATTTTGCAGGTTTGGAAAAAGACGTAACTGGCACCAAAACAAGTGCCAAGGGTCGATTGACTCCCGAGGACGTCGCTGGTGGTATTGACCGAGTCCAATAGAACCCAGAGCTGCTTGACTCGTCCTGCCCAGGGATTCGAACAGCAAAACACACGCTCTCTCGGCGACATTGACTCGAAGAACAACCATTAAAGTTTCAAGAACTCAAAGCAGGGTTCGTGCAACGGGTTACCGTGCAAACTGGCGTCACCGTTGTTCACATGACGAATCTCAATCTCAATAGAGTCACCAGGTACGTCAGTTGGGTCGATGCTGCGGTCAAACTTGGATGTTCACGTATGTGGAACACAGCTGAGTTCATCATCCTTGACGACATGCTGTATGCATTCAGCTTTTGGCATGCGCAGGAGAAGGGATGCCTTCCGCAGTTCCACGGACATGCTCCTCATGACATTTTCGTTCTCAAAAATCCAATCAAAGAGGCTCCACGACTATGCCTTCTTACTGGGGTTGCTAGATCGGACAAGTTGTGGTTGAGGTCATCGGTCGACTAGGACGTACTGATATGCACTCCGAACGACTCGAGTTGCTCGATGAAGTCGCCAACGCCAAGGTTGTTTCAGACTTGGACAGCACTGTCGCGTGGCACGGCCGGGGCCTCAGGAAGGAATTTTGCGACATAGTCAGCCAACTTTGCTAGACAGCGACAATGTTTGGGTGATACTAATCTAAAAATTGCGACCGCCCTAAGCGAGGCAAAGTCCACCTGTATTGTTGCTATATCTAGTTAGCTTGAGTGCTTAGTATGTTTTGTGCTTATCCGAGCCAGTCAGAGCTTGTAAAACTCACTCAGCCGTGTTACATGCTGGGGCTGCATTCCAGATGTAGTGCTTGTATCATGTTTATGCAAGCAGTTGCCAAGAAAGACTTGTAGAGCTGCCAGTACCATGTTGCATGTGAGGGGCAGTGTTTTGATGGAGGTACACCAGATCATGCATCAAGGCTATTCTTCTGATACCCCCAGCCCATAATGCAAAGAATACATCATGAATGAAAGGGAAAAAATGGCCCCAAAAGATCAATTGCAGTCCAAAATACTGACTCTATTACTGAGTGACATTGTTGAATCATTGTTGGCTCATTGGTTTCCAAGTCTGTGAACTTGAATCCGAACCACTCTGTCCATGTCACTTGCCCTCCGAGATAGTAAATTATAAGGCCATATCTGAATTGTGGTAAACAGGTTGGCTGGTATGTACTGCAGCCATGCAGCTGCCTACCAATGTAAGATTTGTATCCCTATTGTCATTTTAATGTTTGCATCATGTACCATAGGTCCACAATGGCCATCATTCCCTAATGGTTCATGAAAGGATGTTCATGATGCAGTGGTGCCATCAATAAGTGTAAAAAGGTAGCAGTATGATGCACAAGCAGCACAACTCAGATAATATTACAGGTAATGAACAGACAGGTATTACAGGGATGAAAATGAATAAAAAGCAATTATTGCCAACAGGTTATCCAAGACTCTCCAAACAATGAACTGTCAACATCATCCATAGAATAATGACTATTAGGGCCAATGACTGAGGAATGGGTTGGAAGACAATAGGTATTTCTATTCCAGGGAGAAATCCATCCAAAGCAGGAGCCATCAGAAGATATGATCCAGTCATCTTGTATATTTAAAGCAGTATAAGAGGCAAACTTCTGTACATGCCATACCTTGATGCAATGATCAGAAGAACCTGAGACAATGCATCTTCCATCAGATGAGTAGGCAACAGAGGTGACATGATCACTGTGCCCCTGAAATGGACCTGCCACACACTGACTGGTGGTTGCATTCCAAACTCTGATGGTCCTGTCCTTAGAGCCAGAGACAATATGAGTGCCATCAGGTGAATAGGCAACAGAGGTAACCCAACCAGTGTGCCCCTCAAATGGACCAGCCACACACTGACCAGTGGCTTCATTCCAAACTCTGATGGTTGTGTCTTTAGAGCTAGAGACAATATGATTGCCATCAGGAGAATAGGCAACAGAGATGACATTATCAGTGTGCCCCTCAAATGGACCTGCCACACACTGACTGGTGGTTGCACTCCAAACTCTGATGGTACTGTCCCATGAGCCAGAGACAATATGAATGCCATCAGGAGAATAGGCAACAGAGGTGACACATTCAGTGTGCCCCTCAAATGGACCTGCCACACATTGACTGCAAGTGGTGGTTGCATTCCAAACTCTGATGGTCCTGTCCCTTGAGCCAGAGACAATATGAGTGCCATCAGGTGAATAAGCAACAGAGGTGACACATTCAGTGTGCCCCTCAAATGGACCTGCCACACACTGACTGGTGGTTTCATTCCAAACTCTGACAGTCTTGTCCCATGAGCCAGAGACAATATGAGTGCCATCAGGAGAATAAGCAACAGAGGTGACCTCATCAGTGTGCCCCTGAAATGGACCTGCCACACACTGACTGGTGGATGCATTCCAAACTCTGACAGTCTTGTCCCATGAGCCAGAGACAATATGAGTGCCATCAGGTGAATAAGCAACAGAGGTGATATCCTGATTGTGCCCCTGAAATGGACTTGCCACACACTGACTGGTGGTTGCATTCCAAACTCTAATGGTCTTGTCCCATGAGCCAGAGACAATATGAGTGCCATCAGGAGAATAGGCAATAGAGGTGACATCTTGAGTGTGCCCCTCAAATGGACCTGCTACCCACTCACTGCCAGTGGTGGTTGCATTCCAAACTCTGATGGTCTTGTCATCAGAGCCAGAGACAATATGATTACCATCAGGTGAATAGGCAACAGAGGTGACCCAATTAGTGTGCCCTTTAAATGGACCTGCCAAACATTGACCGGTGGATGCATTCCAAACTCTGATAGTCATGTCCTCAGAGCCAGAGACAATATGAGTGCCATCAGGAGAATAAGCAACAGATGTGATCTCATCAGTGTGCCCCTGAAATGGACCTGCCACACATTGACTGGTGGATGCATTCCAAACTCTGATAGTCCTGTCCTCAGAGCCAGAGACAATATGAGTGCCATCAGGTGAATAGGCAACAGAGGTAACCCAATTAGTGTGCCCCTTAAATGGACCTGCCACACACTGACTGGTGGTCACATTCCAAACTCTAATGGTATTGTCTTGTGAGCCAGAAACAATATGAGTGCCATCAGATGAATAGGCAACAGAGGTGACCCAATGAGTGTGCCCCTCAAATGGACCTGCCACACACTGACTGGTGGTTGCATTCCAAACTCTGATGGTCCTGTCCTCAGAGCCAGAGACAATATGAGTGCCATCAGGTGAATAGGCAACAGAGGCAACACATTCAGTGTGCCCCTGAAATGGACCTGCCACACACTGACTGGTAGTTGCATTCCAAACTCTGATGGTCATGTCCCTTGAGCCAGAGACAATATGAGTGCCATCAGGAGAATAGGCAACAGAGGTGACATGATCAGTGTGCCCTTGCATTGTATGAAGATCTGCTGGCCAACTGGCTAGATGTCCAGAGCTTGCTAAGGTGTGCTTTTTCAGGTGACAATGCCACAGATCACAGAGTGAGGAGTTGGTGGGAGTCTGTGGCATTGCTGATAAATACAGATGAGGGGTGGACTTTTGTAAAACAGTGGCAAACACTTGGATGAATTGGAATGCTTCTGATCCCAGGGTACCAACTTCATGGCTCTATAATATTTTCTTTAGTGATTATCCTATCTCATAATTAATACCCTTGCCTTAGCCCAGTTTTCCAGAACTTTACAGGTTCTCAGAGCAGATTGGATGATCAGATAGGGGGAGGAGTAAGAAAGCAAGCTGATGGCTTCAAGCCAGTAGGCAATAAACTCCTTGAAGAACAGGTTAACTTCATTCAACAGTTCCACAGTAGGATCAGCATGTTGGAAGTGGTCCATCCAGTATAGACAGGAGTAGACCAAGTGTGAGGGAAGTGCCTTGTGCATTCGAATCAGGAAGTCTGGAATTGCAGAATTAAAGTCTCGAGAGTTCTTGAGGTCACAGATGTTGAACCTGAGATTATTTCGCATGCATGCAAGTAATGCTTGACCAAGACAAAGACAGTGATAGGACTGGATGTTGACATGGAAGGCAGAACTCCGAGATTCATCAAGTAAAAAGTCACGGAATGAGGTATGGAGGGGTCGGATTGGCTTTTCTTTGTCTAGCACGCCATCGAGTAATGACCCCATAGGTTCAATGACATCTCTGACTCGGACCTTCATGTCTTTGTTGGGGGGAAAAAGGGCCAAAAGAGATGTAAGGGAGAGTGGTTCCTTCAACGCAAGCACGATAGCCATGACATTTTGAAACGATCGACGAGCCTTGTCCATCATAAATAGTTGTCCCAATATAGTTCCATACAGCTGGTCTAGTGGATGAATGGTGGCACTGTTGTCCTTCTGCAAAAGTATCTCAAGCCGCTCATACGGGCTGAGCCCGATAGTCCCGAAACCCTTGATGAACTTGCATGCTGTCGACGCCCATTGAAACAGGTGTTGTGAATGAAGAACAAGCAGTCGACACCACTCTTGGTCAGGCCAATATATCTCGAGCTCTTCACTATATTGATGGAGAGCATGACCGACGAACTTTTCGATATCGCCATTAACCACATCCTGGGCAACATTACTCATTTGTTTGTGGACCAAGTAAGCACCAGACGGAAGTGCATGGAGGATGTCGCTCTCCGGACGAGCAGTGATAAGGAAGCGAATGTGGGATGGAAAGGAGGCATGTGTAACTTGTTCAGAGATCACTTGCAAGAGATGCTCTCGACCAGCCGGATCACTGCTGCTTTCGTCAAGGGCGTCGATCACGATGATCAATGGCCCAATGGCATCCAGGTGCTTGCTAGGTTTGATGATAAGCCGCTGGACTTGCTCAGACGGTGATATCGATGTCCGAAGTGCTCGTTCTCCTTTGACAACTGCCCAAAGGGCAGATTTGTACTGGGTGTCATGATCACATAGGTCACGTGCGATAGTGCTGAACAGATTTTCGGGATTCCGTGTTGCAACGTTGGTTCTCGAGAAGCAATACGACGATCCTAACCGATTCTGCTCGTCGTACAGTGCAGCGATCGAGTGAGCAATCGCAGACTTGCCCGATCCAGCAACCCCAGTAAGAAGGCATACTCGTGGAGCCTCATCGTCTGCATTGTTAAGAACTTCACAAATGTCACGCAGGAGGGACTCGCGTGTCCCTGGAAAGCATCCCTTCTCCTGCGCATACCGAGCGCCCAGCGCATACGGCATGTCGTCGAGGACGATGGACTCAGCTGTGTTCCACATGGGTGAATATCTGATCACAACATCGACTCGACCGACCTACCAGCAGGTTCTATCACGTTCATCATGCGAACAACTGTGACGCCAGTTTGCACGGTAACCCCTTCCAGGAATCCTGCTTTGAGATCTTGAAAATTCTTCTCGTAATCGTTGATCTTCGAGTCGATATCGGAGAGCGTGTATTTTGCTGTTCGAATCCCTGCGCAGGAAAATAAGACAAGAGAATCAGGAAACTAACGAGGACGACTGACAAAAGTTCTTGTGTTTTGCATAGTGGGCAATAAAGTATGCACACTCTGTCACTTGCCGAATCAACAGCGCAATGGTCTTCATGTGCGTCGTGATCGCTTTCAAGGGCTCAACGTCGTGAACGAACGCGAAGACATCACTCATTGTGCCTGCCAAACGAACGATCCGTTCGTCCCGATCTTTCTGCTTCAGGAGCATCTAGATGAAAACATCTTCACCGATCAGCGTCGACCTGGATATCGAGAAAGGCAATAACCTTGTTCGCAGCTGATATGACGGACCAAGCCAGCGATGCGATCGGATGAAGCTATGTGGCAGTCAGAAAGTGAGCAGAAATATACCGATACCGAATGGCAAGTACCTCTGCAATACCGGCCACGATTTTGTTAAACAGCTCCATCTTATCCAATAGATCCTTCCAAGTCGTTCCGAATGTCTGTACCTGATCTGCAGCCTTTGTTCCAGGATCAACAATGGAACTCAAGACGCCGATAGCGATGGGCGTGGAGGCGAGTGCGGGAGTCGTTTCGGTCGCCCTAGTCATGGCATCTGTAGCCTGAAGATCGTACGCATTGACGTTCCTGCGCTTCTCAACGACCAAGGCTAACTTGATCGTAAATCCAGAAAGTTCGGTTCCATCAGAGGCATCCATGTGAAGAGGTTCTTCGAACACTTTGATCGCACAGATCGCGTTAGTGAAGTATGGTTTGCAAGCACGAAGACTGTACACCTCCACCCTTTAATCTGACCAGCATCCCGCCGACGGTATCCTTGAGATATCCAACAAGCTGGTCCTTTCGGAGGCGGTGCCTTGCGTATACGCTTACGAGCACGGCAGAACTTTCGTCGCCGTCACTGAAACGAATGAGCCCCGCAGCGTACAATGACGGTCATGGACCCACAAAAACAATATATCGTCCCAACAAGTGCGAGCTTTTATCTCTTTCGCTTTCTTCGTCTGCCGTGATGTCTCTCCCACGGAAAATTCGACCTGATATTGCCTGGCAAGACCAGGAGTGCGGCGCTGTGCTGAGCTGATTTCGATATCTGCATCAAAGTCAACTCGAGTATGCACGGAAGGACCAACATTGTAGGCTTACTCTTGACTGTGATTGATTTTAGTCTGGAACCGCCGGTCAGTATGCCTCCCAGGTGGTCAGGGAGATGTACTTACGCAACTGTATTCGCGTTCCCTGGGACAACTGTGCTGGGTGCATTCATGATGTATGTTATGTATCAAATAGAGGATGACTTTGAAAGGACGTCGTAGTAGGTAGACGAAGTAGAGCCGAACGTGTGCATGAGGTTGCAATGGCTCCAGTGCACCGCCACAAGTTACTACACCGGCCCGCCAATCTAAGCTGGCAAGAGTACTAGTGAAAGCCCTCCTTAGAAGAGTACGAACGACTGTCTTCCTACTTATGTAAGGGTCTGCCTACGGGAGACTATGAAAGTCCGAAGGGCTTTCACCCATTTCAGAATCCCATCCACGCTCGCTACACGCTACAACTCACGCGTCACCGTAGCGATATATATTCACGGACAAAGTTCCAGACAAAGATCTAGTATTGCACTAACCCTTCTGTGACGTGCACGATCGCACCAACGACGCCGACGTCATACCGTCCGTCCTGCCAGTGACCTCTCCCTCCGCCGCCCACTTGCGGCGGCGCCAAGTACGCGTGTCCCTTGCTGTACAAGACGACCGTAACCTCAGCGGGCCTAGTAGGGGAAACACTGAGCCCCCGAGGAAGAAACCAACCAGCGGCCGATCCGCCGTAATGCAACCCCCCGTGAATTGGGACAAGCACTGTGTAATGGCTCGTTCCAAACACGTCCAACAGCCTCGTCTCGCCCTTGCTCGCTGTGCTTGGTCTGCTTGGGTGACACCAACGCCGACCATTCGCACTCCGGTCGCATCCCCTGCGACTAACATCTCCTCTTCTAACACCCAATACACACACCGTCTACTCGTCCAGAACTCGCCCGGCGGCGCATCCTGCTCTCGATCGTGGGCGCCTTTGCCACTCGCTCGAGGATCTGTGTCGTCAGGTTCAGCACCTCCGCGACGACGGGCAGGCGTTCTGCAGTGGTACGAGTGTAGCAGCGTAGCGGGGAGAGGCCTTTATGACTAAAGCGAGTTTCCAGGAGAAGTTGAGCTGACAGGGGGCAGGAGAGGGGTCGGACAACGGATGTTTAGTATGCGGGGATGAGAGTTGGGGAGGACACACGGCAAGTTAGACAATGTTAAATAGTTGCCGAAAGTCTGTGGATAGTTGGTATGTGCTTTATCGATGATTCGGACGGGCATGTCGTTCTGCAGCAGCCTGAGCGCGGCAACGACCCTGCTCGACACAGCATGCACCAGCCTAGTCGCAGAGCATGCGAGATTCTCTTAGCGTCATTGATTGCATCCAATAGTCAGAACAACTCACCGCGAGCACAAGAACAACAGAAGGTGCCATGATAGTGTTCTAGCAGTGGGGCCGGAACCTAGAGTTGAGTCGTTGGTCAGAGAAGACGATTTTGATGTATCACTTATGCAGGTCATTCTGACCACCGGCCGACGTCCAATCCTGCACAAGTAAGGTCCTGCTGCCAACACGATGGGCAGCTTGAGGACGGCTTTGGTGGTGTGGATGCTCCGGAGGGGGTGACCCTATCAGATAACGTTGAATTAATGGCAGGCAGGCGTATCTTTACGTGAATGACCTCCGAACAAGACACTTGACGAAGTTCAGTGCCAAAGTCAGTCCGTGGATTTTTTTTCGGGTGGAAAGATTCCTGACTTGAACGACACAGACAGTCGTCCACGGACCACTAGTCTCCCGAGGGATCTTCTGGCAGAGTCAAACAACTTTGTCAGACGACGACCTTTAGATGACGGTGCTCGGATCATGTAGTAAAACACACGGTGGCCCAAGCAAACGGATTGCATGTGACATGACGGAGATATAAAAGCTGGGGCCCTGGAGAGATATGCTCAAGTTCCGCGATAACTGAAGTGGGACCTTGCTTGGAGCAGTATCCTTGGCGTAGTGTAGATTCTTGGTTGCTATCTTATCTGGTGCTGGGTGGAATCGAGTATGATGTTTTTCTGGAGGTTTTGTTTGGGTATAGATGCCGTGAGTCGTGACCGACGCCACCTAGGACTTGTTGCACTTTGGTCACGACGGCGCGACGGCGACTAACGCGAAACGCGACGCACTCAAAGCAGACACACGCGGACGGGCGGTGCTGTGACCTGTGGAACTGTGAAGGTGTGGCGTATTAGTGTGTACGCTTTGACCTGTCATACAGGAAAGTGGAACTTTTCTAGAAAGCGACGCGACGCGACGCGGTATTGTTCGAGTTGTGATGGTGAGTGGAACGCGTCGCTTTGACCGTCGTGGACTTGTCATATATAAAAAGGGGATTGACTTGACTGAATGGGCAAACAGTCGCACAACAAATTGGACCCACAAGGACCTACTAAAAAGGATCGACCATTTTATCGACGCGTTTCTCACCCGAACCACTTCTATCTCCCTTACCCAATCTTCTATCCTTGGGCTCTCATCTATCCAATGGCAGGTCCAAGTCAATCAGAGCCCCTTCCATCGTTCGTTCAAGACTCTTCCGAAGAACCTGAACGCAAGGTCAAAGTACCACGCCCAGCCAACCCATGGATACTATACCGTGCCGCCAAGTTCGCTGCCATGCGCGCAGGTTTGGAGTCTCGGATCACCCAGGGTAGCGTGTCCCGGCAGATCGCCGCAATGTGGAAGACGGAACCCGAGCACGTAAAGCGATTCTGGGAGCGTGCTGCAGAGGACGAAAAGGCCAAACATCAGCTGCTATACCCCAATTACCGTTACTGCCCCATGAAGAAGGAAGACAAGCAGCGCGAAAAGACTGAACGCAAGCAAAATCGCCGCAAGAAGACCGCCAAGGCTCGCGACGCCACATCAGCCCCCCGCTCGAACGCGAGTCCCTCTGTACCAACTCCCTCCCCCCCTCTGCCATCCGCAAACACTGACGGTCCCAGCCTCTCCCCCTCCCCTCCAGTCCTTCAGCTACCAGCGGACATGGACACGGTTCCCGGTCTTAGCGCGCCTGCCCTCCCTTCCTTCTCGAACCAGTCGTATCTCGTTCCCGGTTACAGCTCTAGCATGGTCTTGCCAGACAACTATTACTGGCCGGAGTCGCGTTATGGTCCCTATGGGCCGTCCCCTCCAATGTCGGCTGCTCCGTCGCCTGTGCCCTCCCCCGATCTACGCTCTAGCGTAGTCCCTCCTTCCTCATCGAGCCCGTCCACCCACCCGTCGCCTGGCTCCGAGTCACGAAGCTCGTCCTCTTCTGTGACGTTGTACCATCCTTCCCATCCCAATTCCCACAACCCATCGCCTAATGCTTTCGCGACCAAACCACTTCCGCCCCTCCAGCCACTTGTCGTCGACCCCTTGAGTCTAGCAGTAAGTTTCCGCGCGATTCGTAGATTTAGTTAGTATCTGAACATGTTTTTAGACTGAAGATTTCGCCGTTCCGATCAGCCAAGGCCAGACCTTTGCAGATTTCCAGCAAGGGTTACCCAACAGCTCGTCGTTCGACTCCTTGCAAGGACATGGGAATAGTCTTTGGAATTTCCCGGGTGCCAGCTCCAACAACCTCATGTCTCAGCCCCATGGCCACTTTGATGTCGGCATGTCACCCCAGGTCCACACAGCCGATTACAACAATCAACAGTTCGCCAACTTTGACTATGACGAGTTCGAACGGCAGATGGCTTCCCTTGCGGCGGGTAACTCGACTTTCGTTCCCCCCGCTCCTCTGCTTCAGGATGACATTCAATCCCTTTTCCGCACTCCCAACAATCCCGAGATCCATGCCTACATGGTCGCTCGCCAACGCCAACCTAGTGTTTTTACGCTGGACATGATGGAGTTAATGGACTTGGAAGCTGAAAAAGTTGCTAATGCCGAGGCAACGTCTGCCAGCGCAACTCTCGTCCCCGCCCCTACCACAGTCGCTCCACACCAGGTGGGCATCCAGAATCTTCAGCACGGTGTGGAGATGCCTATTTTCACACAGGTGACGAACACGCCAACCGTTCCTTCTGGTTCTTCGTACGTTCCGCCTGCTGGTGCGATCTACTCGTCGACACGTCGGGTAGCTGCTAGCTGGAAGCCACCGCTCGCCACCCCTCTACAGATGGAAGAACCCACCCAGACATGGTCTCACTACACAAACTGAGTTGCCGCCGCCGCCGTCGGAAATATCAACCTCGATCTCTGTCGTTTTATCTCACGATAATCATGTTATTGTTCTAGACCTCAAGGGACTGCCGCTTCATCCCATGTTATCTGCTTTCTTTCGCTGCGTATATTTTTTGATCGACTCCTGTCGTTTTCTCTATGCTGTCACTTCCCCCCGTGGTCTTACACCAATTCTCCAGCATCCGTCCCCGGGGTTGCATCCATCCGCCAGAGAGCTCACGAACAACAATTCCCCTCCTGCCATCTTAATTCTTGGACTTTGTTATTTCATATGTCAGTTATCGCCTCTCATCAACCGCATCTCTTCCATCTCCGTCCTCCAGCCTAAACCTTTTTCGTTTGACATTATCGCTGCCGTGTTTTCTATATGATACCATAGCATGCATACTTGCAATTTCTTCTCTTCTTCATTAAACGGCGTTTTTCATTGCTTTCCGAAGCGCCCTTGCGTTTTTCTTCATTTCAATAACTACCATCGATCACCCCCGCTTAACTATTAAAATAGCGCTAGCATGCTCATTCTCACCTAGTCTCACTCGACGTTTCTGATCATATCCTCATCACCCATCCCATAAGCACTTAGTATTGGCAATTGTTTTTCTGTCCTCAATCTTCTCGTGTACCAATAATCAGAAAAACCAATTCAATCACACATCATCTAGAGTTATCATTTTAGTCCGACGACCGATCCGACCCTAGGGTACGATATGACAGCATGCTGTCAATTCGAGATGTCGGCGCTACGCCAAGTTGAGAGCAGTGGGTGCGTGTGGGTGCCAAGGTTACAAACTTTGGGCCCGCGAAACGCCTTCATTGTGATCGCATTACGACTGACAGAAGAAACGTGTTCGGGCCTTTGAAAACTTCCTTCTGACTCGGTGACGTATGTATGTCCAGATAGGGCGAACAATAGAGGAGAAAAAGGGGGTGATGGAAGAAACATAACGCGCGGATAAGTTTTACAGTCTAGCGATGGCTGTCTCGGTCACTCCAGGACTCCGGGACTCCGGGACTCGGATTGATGTGACTGACTCAAGGCTCTATCGTGTTGGTATGGGTGCCAGTGCCTCCGAAGTCGGATGGGAGAACACTGGCTCGACCCTCGCACCGTGATCACGGAATTGATCTGACAGATACACGAGGCGTTACTAAAGAGCTCGCCGTCCCTTGCTGTCGGAAATGAGGGGGATCCGGGGAGATGGGAAATGTTAGATCAATCGATCATAGTACCCGAATCTAACTGTAACGTTTTGGTACTCAGCCTCGGAGTCCACATATGAAAGTTTGAAGCTTAAAGTTCGGTCCGAAATGGATACGGATATGTGTCCAATGTCACAGGGCGTGTGCGTCAAGATACAGAGAGAAATCGTCGAAAAACCGTTCAACTTGAAGGCACTGGACGGTATCGAGCGCGTTATTGACACGTGATCAATACGCGTTGCTCTCTTTACGTAATCGCTAACGTTTTGGGGGGAGGACAATGGAGAAGCCTCTTCAAGACAGTTCTTCATTGTCTTGAACCTGACGGAAGCAATACCGTGACGCCGATGCGGCGGAGTGAGAAGGGAGGAAGGGAGAAGGGAGTGAGGGAGTGCTGGTGAGCTCAGATCTACCGTCTGCCAACGAATCCCAAGTCTGACCCACGTTTTGGTGTTTCTACAGCCCATATGTCGTTGTACAGCTTATGTATGCGCTATGCGAAGCGCTGACTGCGCGCCAACTTTGTCGGTTAATATCAGAATTCGAGAAGTCATCTCTCTTTGCTGTGGTGAAGAAGAAGAAGATCTGGGTTAGCGTTCGTCGACGCGTCGGTCCGTCGATCAACCACGCCCTTTCACTAGGAATTATCTTCTGCGCCCCAGAAGGAGGGTGCCACCACATGTCGGTACCCGAAGATATGCCATGATGTCGCGTTGCATCTTACGCGTCGGCAGACGTATGCGCGTTATAACGATTTGCTGTGTCTGCGCCGTGCTCAAGGGAAGTCTCCTTCCGAATTTTAGGAGTGCCACTGGTCGTGCGCAGCGGTAGTAATATGTCCATGACTCGGATGGAAGATACCGCGCGGACGTAGGCTTCAAGCGACACCGTCGACTTGGGCTATCCCGGATAGTTGCGGCGAAGGAAAGTAGAAGGGAACGGTGAACACAAGGGACTCCGGGGAACCTCAAGTTCATTGGCAGTAGCCTGGTGGCCACCCGTCGGATGATCGTTCGAGCGTTCAAGCATTCGAGGTTGGCCGGGTCTGTGTCCAAAGAACTTCGAGCCTTTCCAGTACCTACAATCTAACGTGAATGGAAAAGAAAGTACGTTTGCAACGGTGGCAAATGGACCCCCTGTCTGTCATCAACTCCAGGACTGATATAGACAATAGAGCCCAATCGGACACCCTTTCTAGTTCCTTTGTTTCCGCGTGATGCCACGACATGCCGTCCAAACGGGCGGACAATGGATGCAAAAGTGATTTAAAGGTAGAGTCTGATTTCCATGTCCCATCCCGATGATGTCGAGCCACTGACTAAATCGCAAACCAGGGCCCTCACGCCTCGACACCTACACACTTGGGATCCTCAAGGCTCTCTGGTCACTGTGTCCCTATCGAGGACTGAGAGTGGGTCCTCGAGAGATCCCCTCAGGCTTGTCACAATAGTGCAAAT
>JBBPPG010000860.1:0-14479 GCA_038091855.1 Leccinellum luteum
ATCACGGGTCACACACTGTCACGCATTGTCGTCTTGCATATCCATGGTAATGCATTGGGATTTGCCGGGTCCCGACTCTATGCATTATGAGCATTTCAACTGTACCATGACCCAAGGGTTTGCTCACCGGTTTGCTTTACTAACAGATACCAGAACAAGCGAAAAATAGCACTCCTGGTTCGTTCGTGCTGTCTCTCAAAGTAGAAAGTGGTCAATCGGAGGGCACCGGTACCTCACCAGAGTCAGGCCAACTCTTCATATTCGCGTCTTCCTCTCACATCACTCGAGCATTCTATCAGAACTCGAACATGGCACCCACATCAACTCCGTATATCGCGCTTTGACCGCTCTCGATCAAGGTATACTTCCATTCAATCCCCAACGACCTAGCTGATGCTGGACCGTCTCCCTGGCTGCGCATCACCACGCACGTTGACTAAATATAATCATGCGTGGGCTGTTCCTCTTATCTCTTCTGTACCGCCCCGCCGACGATATGGGTTATCTGATTGCAGCGAGCGGCACGTGCAGTGCTCGCCTGTGGTCGCCGAACCACGGATTGATCGGGGGCGGTCCCAGACGCGCTTCCTGAGTTCGAGCTGTTCGAATTCGTGGCAAGGGCTCGTAAAACACCGCCCCACAGCAGACCGTGGCCTCCATGCCACGCTACCACCCTCTGGGGATTTCCAACTGATGTAGGCTATTCAGCGACTGGCACGAGAGGGAGAAAAATCAACGACCGCAGTTGGGGAAAGCACGACCCGGCATGCAGTTCCGGGTTCATGATTTCTCGACGACGATGTGTACTGCGCACCTCACTACACCAATCTTACCCCACTTGACCGTTGTTTAAGGTCCGTTCAGGTGTTTGATTGGACGTTATATTGCCCGCTGCCTCACTCTTCCCTCCCTTTTGCCTTTTACGAATGTGTCCGCACCTCGGTCACTCCTTCATTGCACGCAGAATCCACGAATCTATAGGGTCATCCCCCTCTTTCTTCATGCCGTCCTGCAAGGGAGCACTATCGACGCACTTCCGTGGTCTTCCGAATTGCTTGCGCAGCCGTAAAATGAATCTTCTCCGTGTACTCAAAGCTGTGTGCGTTTTTAGACTGCCTTCTGTTGCGAGCGGTGTTGATGAGTTCTGCGTGCTTGCAAGTCCAGGAGAGATTGTCCTGCTACCCCGGGCCAGGGGGCTGCCTACGGGAGACAGGCTCTCTCGGCAAGTAAGAATTCATTTTCTTCGCGGGCATTCCACTCCAGGGACTCTGAGCGTGCTCGCGCAAATCATTCCCTGTTCACCCCACTCCACATCATCATCTCGCAGTTTGAAAAAGATGTCAAGGGCTTTACTCGACTTTGCCACAAAAGGTGGAACTTCTATGACGATCGACGGCGGCGGGGAGCTTCGGTTCCCGATATGGCCTCCGTTCCACTTGGTTGGCACCGAATTCCGCATTGAACCGACGTAAGTTCAATCATACCTTTGCTTTTTCCCTTCCTCTCGCTCTTCTTTTTAATTCCCAATCAGGGTAAGTGCCAGCTGTTGATTTGACATGTACGCAGCGACACGTTGCCGTTGGCATTCATAGATACCCGGATTGCAAGGCGCCTGAGATTCAGTGGCTTGGTTTGCAGGTCATTTTACACCACGCCAGCGTGTTTTTTTCTCCAGTCGTGCGCATCAGAATACAGCACGCCGAGTATGATGTAGTGCGGCAACACGCCAGGTGGCTAAAAGAGCGCCCGCAGGGCCGCCCGCCCACCCAGTGGGGGTGGCCGGACCTATAAACCACACCGATCGTCGTCACCATGGGCAATCAGCCCGTAATTAGTTAGTACTACGGTATGGCGGTCTCTCATATATGACCACCTTCTTTCAAGTTCCTTCGCCGCCCCTAGAGCCACTCGATCCTCATTTTTCTTTTCGCCTAGGGTTCACATCAAGAAATCAACCTCATGTCGTGCAACCTGGTTAACTCGTGTTCGCAGCATTGCACCGATTGGGCACGCTACAGCCCATTTCACCAATTCATCTAGTCCCAGACCCCGATTCCCGAAAGCCCCGCGTGCCCCTCCCTCTTGCTTCTCACCAACTAAAAATTACACACAGTCGCTCCCTCCGTGGTCCGTTGCCCTTCGTTTCTTATAAGTACTCCATCCACACACGTATGCCCGCCCCATTCTGCTAGGTCAGATCAGAGGTCGAGCTATGGCTGCCACTTTCATGTCCAATCCCTTGTCATCCTTCAACCCTGGTGTCCGTCCACCCTCGAGAAATGACCGAGGAGGCGTCGGAGGACCCCCGGGATCGTCCAAGGTCAGTCCCCACATCGTCCTTCTTCGACGTTCGACGGGATAGTGAACGAGAGCCCATTATCCAACCCCACTTCCTTTGGTGGGTTGACAGAACTACCTCCTGCCAGTGCCCTCCGGCTTTGCGGTGCGAGTCTTCAAAGCACCGACTGTTACATCCGCCCATCAGTACTCAAACATCAGTCAGCAGCTATCCGCCGTCACTGCCAGAGGTGACTTTGACTACAAACCCTCGTCGGCACATCGAGACACCCGTCCCCCGGGCTTGTCGATGCGCGACCCTCCGCCTCCGCGGAAACTAGTCAAGCCACCGCCTCCGTCCCACGCTCATGGCCACGCACAAGAAGACAGAGAACGGGAACGGGAGCGAGATCGAGGCTATCGCGACACCAGACGCTTCGGGTTCATCCACCCTGGACCCGTCCCAGACACCTACATCTATGAGCGTTCCATCGCATCCTCGAAATCGGACCCTTACCGCGACTACTACTACGCCCCGTCGTCGGACAGCAGCGTGAGCGAGATCGACTCCCTCTTCTCCTTCTCCTCTTCAGGGTCGAGCAACAGCAGCGTGGAGGACGACTGTCCGCCGCGAGGCATGCTCCAAGTTGCCCGAACGGCATCCGAGCGCAGACCGTCCTTTGGCCATGTCGGGCAGCAGCGGTCCGGGACGCCCTTCCCCGTGGGATACCACACGTGCCCAACTTGTTCGGAGATGAGCAGCAGCCCACCGCCCCGTTCCTCCAGCAGGGCCGACAGCGCTGCCCATGCCTCACATACTTCACATACCTCCCGCCCACTACCGACACCTCCCGTCGGCGCCCGTGTGCGCAAAGACAGCCTCGTGCTTGCAAGCGAGCGTTCAGTCCCACCACAGGCCACGCGGCCGCGGCTCCCGCAGCTACGTATCGGAGATCGCCCTGCCTACCCTGCTGATGCTCCGCCGCAGAGTGCGTGGCCTGCAGCAGAGACGGGAGGGTATATCTCGACCTCGCCACCGCAACTCACCCGCTCGTCCTCAATGAGGAGCGGCGGATCCACGGGTAGCAGCTCGCACGGCGTCGTGCCTCCACCTCCGGGTTTGGCCGTTAACTGGGAGTACGGCCAGACCATCGACATCACCGCTGAGCCACCTCACCGCACACTAAGCCGCCGTAACTCGGACGGGGACCAAGGTCAGATCATGCCTCCACGCCCACGCCGAGCCACCACTCTTCCCCCACCACGTTCCGTCCGATGGTGCGAGGAGTTGGTCTGCCCAAGCCCCATCCTCCCAAGCCAGAGAAGGAAAGGGTGGTTTAACAGACGAGGGTATGTTTAGCAGTTCCGACCATCGAATCTGACTGATCCGGCCCCCCTGTCCTATTTTTGGTCCTTCCTGAATCGTCAACGTTCGAATGTTTAGGGATCAGCTGTGGCGCAACGATGGCTCGTATAAGCCTCCTGCAGCAGGTGAGGATTACCCTGAAGACCTCGACGATTATCCAGAACCGTCTGAGGGGTGGCAAAACGAAGACGGCGTCCGAATCGACCTAAACAGGAGGCTCATACCCAAGGCACCACCGCGGTCGGTCCTCAAGCGGACGGGTTACTGCAAAGAAAACGGGATCATAGCCGGATACCTCACGAACGGCCCAGCCTCACCTACGTCAGATGATGACGGATGAAAGCAAACGCAGAAGTGGGTCCTAGACATCCTCTTTCACGATAGTCACTTTCGGCCATACCCTTTTTCTTCTTCTGGACAATGATCCCCATTTACGAGCTTTCCCCGGCAGGTGTGTGTACGTGTTTCGTTTTTTGTAATATTTATGGGTGGGCCGTCGTGACCTTTGAGCCTGTTACGAATCATTTTTCTCAGCATCGTTCAGCATTTTTACGGAGATACCCTCACAATTCACGTTTGTTCGTCCTCAATCTTGTTCCGGGGATCTGGCATCCCCGTCTGTATGACTAGTAATGTATGGTGGTAGGCCATGTACGTTAGCATTTTACCCTGTAAGAGCAATAAGGCACATGCCTTATGCCATGCCATATTGTAGGGCAAAGGGGCCTCGACCGTTGGGCAGGTGGGGCCCTAAGCTACGTGTTGGGATCACGTTATGTATTTCCGCCGAGTCTTCGTGACAGGGGTAAAAAAAAAGGCGAAGCAGCAAGCGCTCCAGGGTCCAGGTGGAACCGAAACCGAAACGATTGAACGATTGCTGGTAACGATGCGAGAGCCAAGGTTTATCTCCAATAGGACTGGGTGGCAAGGGCTTGCCACAAGCAAGTAAAATCCATGTGCGCGGCGTCAGGGAACGCTCCACTCAGATGAAGTGGGGGAGAAGATCCGGGTGCCACCGTGACCGAGGACTTTTCAATGGGCGTTCACCATGGCGTGCGTAAACGAACGCGGTGTCCGTGGCTGAAAAACGTACAGCCGACCCACACCAAGTCGAACCTCAAGCGGGCACTTCTTCATACATGCGTTGCCCATGGCGTCAAGGGTCTGAACTTTGAAAAGAACGCTTCAGCCGTTCTCGATGCGGGGCAGTTATGTAAAAACACCAGGCGAGCGACTGGGGAGAGCCTGAGAGATGTGGGGGAAAAAGTCAACAGCCTTGCCGACCGCGTACATGCACGTGTGCACGTGTGCGAAAATGGAGAAGAGACGTTCATGTTGCGCCTCTTCCAACACTCTTCGAGTTCACACTGAAGACAGTCTGGACGTATCTAGAGGTAGGGTCGTGCGACATATTCAGCTTCCTTGACACAACCCTAGCGAGGGCTGTACGCACCTGGATGGAGTAGTCCATTCCAGCCGGATTGCTCCGATGCTATGGGCGGTGAGCATTTGGAACTGGAATTCCGAGTCTGGGGTCGATCGACGGTGCAGATAAAGGGCTTTCACCGACCAGAATCGTTGATCGTCTCGCCGATTTCCTTTCTTTCATGTACTTGATCAGCTTCGGGGATTAACTGTATCATCCTTAAAAACGAATATGGAGAACTTGTAACCAGCTAGTTGTCGGATTTGCTTGCATTCGAACGTGACAATATTTGGATCCCATTCGGGTCCCGGGGGGTTGGTTCAACGCAGTGGCGGTGTCGCTAATATACACAATTGAAACTCCGAACAGCGTAAGCAAGCGCTCAAGGCAAATCTACTAAATCCTGTATTCCTCGAAAGCGATTCTCGTATCCCCTATATCGACACATATTCTTGGCCGGTCGCCCACGCACCCAAATATTCATAACCCAACACCTTCACACAGCCTGACATTGCCTCTTCAACCACGCCAGCGCACGCTCGTCCTTTGTTTCCAACAACTTTGACGCAAGCTTGGACTCGACCTCGGCATGATATTCATTCACCCACTTCTTCTCCTCGACCGTCAGCAGCGACAAGTCAATCAAGCTCGTCTGAATCGGACACTACCCACATGCACATTTGTCAGCGTTGCCCGACGCGACTGAATGAGACAAGAAACAGACCATTGTGACGCACTCAAACTCGAGGAAACCGCTCCCTCCAAAGTTATTGGGCGTGTTTGCTTCACGAACGACGACCACGCTCTCGATGCGTATCCCCCACTTACCGTCGGCATAGTATCCCGGCTCTGCAAGTCAAGCGAAATGTCTGAGTAATTCTCGATCACAAAATATTGGGCTCGTGCTCGCACCATTTGATACAGTCATTCCTGATTTCAACGCGCTGCTGTTGTAAGCTTATTCTATCGTCAGTTCATAGTTTGACCAGAGGCTCCATCTTTGCTCCTACCGATGCGTACACCAATCCCATGAGGACCTTTCCAAGGAATGAATAAGTAATAAGCAATGTCATCACGGTTCTTTCCATTCTTTCGCATACCTTCATGTACGTTCAGGTAGTGACCGACACCATGACCCGTCCCATGCCTGTATTTAATCCATGTGATCAAAATCGACATACACCATGTATAGGGATGAGCTAACCTGTAATCTGGAGAATCTCGGCTCAACAAATTATGGCGTAAATGAGTGTGGTCAGCGCCAGCTCACCAAGACCGTCTTGCCATAAGGCCCTTCTTGCCCATGAATCTCTGCGGTATTGTCAGCGCATAGAACCTCAGAACGTACACCCCATTCACGCACATTACGTATCCTGTAGATTTGAAGGTTACGTTGAGTTAGGAAGGATTGTTCTATAGGCCTTACCTGTCGTCCCAGTGGGAAAAACGCCGGAATCAATGGCGATGTGACCTTGAAGGACCCTGGTGAATGCGCGCTTCTCCTCTGCGGACGGCGTTCCAAAATGCTGTTGTGATGTCTGTGAAATCGGCCATTGATCCCATAACTACAGTACTTGCCCATGTGCGGGTGACATCAGTTGTTCCATCGAGATACTGGCCTAGGAAGAAGAGATAAGCCATTGTCGATACGGAAGTTTAAATGCTCCCACCTCCAGAGTCGCATAAATAGATCTTGTTGGCAATTGAGTTATTAGAAAAGACGTCGATTTGGCGACGCACCTGATCCTTCGAGATAATAGCGCAGTCTTTGGGATCCGGCGAATAGTGGATGATAGCTGAAGAATGATTAGCTGGGATCATACTATAGAAAGTACGCGAAAACAAACCTGCGTTAGGTCCAGCGGAAGAAATAGTCGTAAACGATAAACCGCGGAACAAATCGAGCTTCCTGCAAAAGATGAGACCGGTTCTAAGCAAGGTATACATCATTACGCACGATCTAAATTCCTCGAGTTTGTCCGATCCCTGACTCTCATTCAGGACAATGCCATTCTGGAGCTGTTCCTCAAGCCATGCAAAGTAGCGAACCAATGCAACCCCATCGCGTATATGGCATTGCCGGAAGCCCTCGATCTCAGTGCTGTTTTTGATGGCTTTCAAGGCTGCCACAGGCGAAGGTACGATGACCACGTTCTCCTTTTCAATGCGTAGGTGTTGATTGCATTCAGGATGTTGGGCAAACTCACCTCCCCGAGTGCATGAACAACAGCAAGGCTCGTCTTATCTCCAAGTAACACGGGCTAGAAATCATTAACTGGATGAACCGTTGACCTTTTATCGCAAAAAATATACCTGATCTTTCTTTACCAAACCGACGCCAACGAGGTCTTGCAAATAAGGAAGGAATGCTTCGTATGGCCGAACCTCTACATCCTGATCAAGATGGCTAATCACATTATGATCGACCTGAGTCTTGTTCATGAATAGCACAGCTGAATCATGCTTCACGACCGCATACGCGAAGAAAACTGCCGGATTTAACCTTCCTTCGGAGTAGGACGACAAGAAGATCATTACCTGGATTGTAATCGATATCTGATCCACGGAGATTGAACGTCCAAGCGACCTCATCAAGCAAAGTAACAGCTAATGCAACTGCCTTCTTCTTGACCAACTCTTGTCGTACACGGTCGAGTTTGCTCCGTAAAATTTCACCTGATAAAGGTTAGAAGGACAAAGGAGACAGCAACGTATTCAAACCTGAGTACTTCACATCCAAAGGAAGGACAGGATTTTGGGGTCGCTTGGGCCGCTCTGAGCCCCAAACGATGTCGACAAGGTTTTTGGAGAGAGGGACCAACTCGGATTTTCCAAGAGACTTCTTGAGCGTCTGAGCATCGGCTATTGTCCACATGGGTCCACGTTTTTGCATGACAAGGATGCGAACGACATACTGGCCAAAATCAGAGTTGGGTCAATCCCAACCCTTGTACCTTGCTCGAGGTCCTGTGCTAGTGTTATGGATCGAAATCGTGCGACTAAATCGTGCGAGTACCTTGGACAGGAATTCCTGCCAAGTGGGAACGTCTCGTTGAACGTTAGCTTCGTGTCGTCCTGGCTACTAACGTATGCATATGGTTACCTGGCAAACCCTGCTTCATTAAAGTCCAATTCCTGCGTCGCCCAGATCAGAACACAATCTATAATGATGCATACGTTGCTCACTCGTCCAACTGCTGTTCCGCTTGTAGGAAGTATCGACCGTCGGTGAAGAGGAAGGCATTCTTGAGCGTAACGACAGCACATCCTGCGGATCAACGCATCAACATCAACGCAAATCTTCATGCCTATCTCGAATTCATCGATTCATCTAATCACCTGCGGACCCATTGAATCCGGATATGAATGCTCGTCGTTTGTCGGCTTCGGAGGGATATTCGCTGAAGTCTGTCGATGAATTAAGTTAGTCAGGATGGCTATGAGGGAAAAGTGAATCACACTCACGCTCATCCTCGCTGGGAACGACGACAGCGCTCACGTTTACGTCTTGTTGCTGCATCAACGCCCTCAGGCGGGCCAAGCGTTCGGGGGTATCCACCTGTCCTGTTCTGATCGCACCCATCGAAACTAGAGATGAAGAGAATCTCGGCTTGTGCCAATGGTACTTAGAAGTGGAGGATGAAGTTGGTAGTACACGGGAAAGATAACGATGCAAGTGCACACGGAACCGACATTGATTGTACCACATGCCTCCGTTTTCCGCTCCGAGAACCAAAACGGAGAGACGCGTGACCACAGAAAAATTGGAAGTTGGCCTTTCCGGCGCGGTACGGCGCGGTGGTGTCGTCCGCGGGGTTCGCCGAACTCCCACTTGAACAGAGACGCCATCCTCAGCGTTGCACCAAGAGAAGTTCTATTCATCGGTTCACTTTGTTAAAAGTCCACCAGCCATGTATTCGTTCAAGTTCAAACACTGTAACAAGCCGGTTGTACATATCACCATCGTCCTTGCTCTGCTGTACTCGCTGGACGCGACGGATGCCGGAAAATGAGCAAACACTTGCGGACAGGACATTTATGGGCCACAGCGTCGCCGATTGTTGCCTCCATTGACGGATCCCTCGCTCATCCTGTCAAACAACGAAATTTTAAGAAGTGGTTCCCCTGTCACGAGTTCAGTACTTGATGTCAACTTTCCACCAAAACCAGGCTTTGTCGTCCATGACTTCAGAAGACTGGAGAGGGCTTGTCTCCTGATAGTCATCCACAGCTTGCTAAATCAACTTCGCAGAAGCGCAACCTTGGAAGCCGTAAAACTACCACGCGGACATGGGATGTGGGCAGTTGTACTTCGCGATGGGATCACCGTCAAGGGGGTTACCGTCGATGGTGTCAGTTGGCACGAGGTATTCACTTTGCGGACCGTACGCAGGTGGAAAGCGATGAATCCGGCGCGTATCTCGACCATTGTCCTATTGTGAACGTGACTCAGGCCTACATCATCTCGATATCGACTGGGGCAACTTGATACTGATTTATTTATTCTTGAACAGACGTGCGTCCCTGGTGCTTGTCGGCAAAATGGAGTACTTTTGTTCCTCGGGATGTTGGCTACCTCTTCGAAGCGCCCGAAGATCGTCGAGGACAACGTCCAACGTGGTCGCAATGGAAGTAGAAACCCAGTGATCCGAGTACACTCACCTCGTCGCTTCACGAAGGTCAAATTGATCCAAAGGCAGAAAGTTCGAAAGTGGCACATCGAGTCCCAAACGGTGTTCGACCAACTTCAATTTGAATGAGAGGTTTGGATGGTGGTTTTGACACGGAGTTTAGGCTTCAGGACAGGTTGTGCAGGACCCCGGCGGATCCAATATATGGATTATGACAGACTTTGGAGAGGTGAACATACTTAGATCGGACAGATTGCTTATTACTGTAAGTAGAAGTCATAGTACTGCATCATGACAACAGCAACAGGGCTGTGCCATCATGTAAGTAAGCTTTGAGTTCGCATCGAAGTTGCCACCAAGCAGAAATCTTTGTTTTTATCCAACACGTCCCCGGTCGTGCTATATAGTAACTCCAAGGGAAGACCTCAAACTTTTCGCACGTTTAGCAACGTGTCCGAATGAACTATCGATCTTTCTCCGTTGCTCACGAAATCATCCCTAACAGTCTTGTGGCAGTTCTCATGAAATTAATTATGCCGTTGCTTCTTGATTCGTTCACAGCCCGTTGAACCATCCATAATTTAAATATAACTAGATGGCTCTTCGCTCCCCTGCCATGTCTCGGTCACCATGCCTCGTTATCCTGCTAATCGCCCTCTCGTTGCTCACGTCTGTGCAAGCCCAGTCTCCACCAAATAGTAGTTGGCCACATGTGTATCCCGGTATGCCAAGTGGCGATTACAGTCCAGAATGGCAGAATTGTGCGTCCTCATTTGTGTGCTCTTTTCCGTCCAGTTCACATCATGGCGCTGTGGTTATCGTAGACTTTCAGGTGACAGAAAACCTCCCAAATGTGACATGGCCACTTTCTCGCAACTGGGCTGGAAATATCCCCGTCCAGAGAGCGGGGCACCCTAACAATACTCTGTTCTTTTGGGCATTCGAATCTTCGAACGGAATCAACGGATCATTCACCGCGAATAGTACTGAACCTTGGGGGATCTGGCTGAATGGAGGGTGGGTCTACCAGCGCATATATGCTATGCAATTAATGATCCCGCGTAGTCCTGGCGCTTCGAGTCTCGTTGGACTCTTGTTTGAGGTGCGTTTATCTATATTCCCACGCTTCAATATTCGTGTTGATCTGTCTGATTCAGCATGGTCCCATCAAAATCTTGAGTAATTATTCTGCGGCTGAAAATCAGTATGCATGGACAACTGTTGCCGATTATGTGTACATCGACCAACCAGTGTACGTCGGTCGTCAACTTTATAATGGTGGATTTACGTACTCCCATCAGTGGATCTGGGTACGGCACAGTTGATGCTAACGGCCAGAGTGAGCGCTCCAACTACGTTCTAATGTTTATTATCTAGTGGTTCTGATACTCCGGTAAGTTGCCGACGAGGACCAGATGGGCAGTGATTTTGTGAGCATTTTTGTTAAATCTGTCACGCCATCGACGTACTGATGCAAGTACTCGTAGATGGGATTCCTCGAAAATTTCGTCAAAGTGTTCCCCAATCTCGCCACGCGACCTTTGTATCTTACTGGTGAGAGCTATGCTGGGACGTTCATAGTATGTGTTCCCATCTTCATTCTGCGAGTCCGTATAACACTAGTTCAGCCATACATCACTAAAGCATACTTTGAGACGGAGAATCCTCCTGTCAACCTATCGAGAATTGCCATTGGGGACGGAACGATCACGTCTCTAGAAACATGGATGGAATTACCTGTGGTCAGCGTGTTGGAAACATACCCGCAGATCATTGGGTATGACCCTGTGGTGTTTGAGTACTTCCAAGAACAGTTCGTTGCAACGCGGTGATGGATACCACAGGGGTGCTAACATTCCGTTTAGGAGCAAACTCTGTGGGTATAATTTGACGCTGCAGTATCCCCAGCCAGAGCACTACCCAAGTCTGAACGCTCCGATACCGCCTCCCACTTCCGCTGGTACCCTCGGGAAATACAGTTCGAAAGTCACAATGCGAGGGATCATGTCTGATGTAGAGAATCAGCACGCTGCTCGGTTGACAGAGAGAGATGGCTCACCGTTAAAGCACGGCGAGCGGCTTCGTGCGCGCGATATGTGGAAACGGGACTTGTCTGGTCGAGCGAACGGCACGATCGACCCATATTACTTGTGTGACATCTATACAGAGATGATCGATTATGCTGTCAATTTCACTTTTCCTTGGTGTAAGTCTCCCTTGCCTTGACTCACGCTCATATCTGATTTCGTTCGTCAGCGTTGGGCAAGGTTTTTGATTACTACGACGTTCCCGATGCCCTGAGCCCTGAAGTGACAATGGATGCTAGTGTTTTCCTAAATGGTTCGTACGACTCGTGGAATTACTTGGTGATGTTGACTTATGTACATCTCAGATGCCTCGACACGTGCTGCGCTCCATGCACCTACAAGCAAGGACTGGGTGGAAGTTGTTCCCCCGTTCGCACAGACTAACGCCTCCGGTAAGCCATTCTTTGTGTTAGTTTACAGTGTATTTATTCTTGTTCAGTTAATGTCTACGGCGACCCAAGTGAGCTTCTATCCTTACCTTAGCTGTACATTGTTATTTATCCACCACTCTCTTCTAGGCGTCGAGTGAGTCCTTCATATCTGCTCTGCATATTTACTCATCTGGAGAGGTCAGACCGATGGCGTTCCTAACTGATCTTGCGACGAATGCTACGAAGCATAGCATGACGGTCATCATATATTCTGGGAACGATGATTCGCTTGTTCCACATTTTGGTTCTCAAAGTAAGTTCTTTGTTTGTTTCCCGATGAAGCAGTTTAATGACTTCGCATACAGTTGCCATTCAAGTATGGCATTCAGCATGTCGCTTGCACTTCTGACTTTCCTCTCCGTAGAACACTACCTTTGGTGGCACACAAGGCTTTTCTCGCAAGCCAGAGACACCGTGGTACAACGACAATGGCGAGTTTGCAGGTATTGTACACCAGGAACGCGGCTGGAAGTACGTTCTCGTTGCGCATGCTGGACATCTCCTCGCATACTCCAACCCGGTCTCTGTAAGGGACAGTACACCTTTGTCTCTCCAACTCTCTGACGCTATCCTGCAGGGTCTCACGCTGCTCCGAGACTTTATCTTCGGCAACAACCAGACAGGATTGGTGACCAACTCGAGCTCGGGCGGGGTCAGTGTCGTTGGCGGGGAAGTGTCGTCCCTCGGGGACGAGATTATGACTGGGGAGGCAGCAATCTATTATGGACAGGGGACGACGGCGTCGAGCTATTTCTTCCCCTCGGCGACTGTCTCAGCGTGGAGCGCTTACATCGCTACTGCGACTGCGACGAGCGGAGCGAGCTCGTTGAGTGTGACGAGATCTTGGATGAGCTGTCACGGCGGCGCACTGGTGGTCGTGCTCGTTGCGTTTGCGTTGTTTTAGGTAAGTAGACATCAGGTTGGGTTGGGATGTACTGGCGGGCCTGCGTTCTGTTTGTACGTTCCTGTACATTGTTTTCTTTTTTGAATGTTTGAATGTACAGAATAATTATAGTGTTACGTAAGATATGTGACGAGCTGGTTTGAAGAGCAACACGAAGGATTCTGCAACCTTACCAACTGATCAAGTGTCTCAAGTAATGACTGTGGATGGTATTGTAAGGACTCCAACTCCATCTTCGATGATACTGACAACTGCTTCCAATAGATATCATCCACCCTGCTCAAGGAGACTCTAAAGTAGGGCTTACAGGATCATGCCGTTGCAGTGGTGCTACATGAATTTAAGGTGCTCATCGACTGATGTTGGTCCGACGAAACGAACACATGCCCCATTACGGGAAGAACATATCTAAATGATTGTTCAGTCACTCTGACAACAAGATGACTAATGTGTTCCCCCGGTTTTCAGTATAGCCATTCACCTCGAGCTTTTCCCTCACTTTCAGTGGTCTTGGTCTTTGTTGGCAAGGTCATTCCTGACAATTGCCTTGTCTCTATTGTTGGCTTGGGTTGAATCCAATTATGGGGTGACCTAGGTTCGTTCGAGCGTGAATGTGTCAATAGAAACATACTCATGGCATGTCAGTTTTATCATTGAGATTCGGGCCCGGACCAGTATTACTCGACTCAACTGTTACCCCGTCTTTGACAACAGCATCACTGGAAACTGCAACCGCATCTGCCATCCTCTCTTCAACAGTATCTTCACCAACTGATCAACCGCACACCACAACCGCCATCCCCTCTTCATCGGTATCTTCGTCGTCGAAACAACCTATCCACTGCTACAGTTGTGCATTTGGGCCATTTACCTAGTTGGCTCGGTCACAACGGAATACCTGGTCAGGTCACGGATACATGTACAGGAAGATTGTGATTGGTGCGGCAACTACCATTCGGATCAGGGCCGGTGCTACGCGAGGGACCCGGACAGCCAGTGCTTGACGTAGACCAGTATCATTGGTGACTTGCGACAATGTACGCTCGCCACCTACTAGTTTCCTTTCAGTCTTCTCGCTACGGAGAAATGAGGACTTCTCTCCGACTCTTATAAGTTGAGTGTCTTTCCTTGTCTGGTCTTGGACTCCTCGGAGATTCTTGCTTCATTCAACTAGTACGCTATCACACCCAAGGCTCCGTTCAAACCTTGACACGAGAATGGTGAATCTAGCCAAGCCCCCCGAGTCCGGGTTGTCACTGCGTCCCCAGCTCCGGAATCGAGCAATGCGCCGAGTATCCTAGTATCAAGAAGGATCCGAGTGGTCACTTCCCTTTATGGTATCCCACCCTCAGACTAC
>JBBPPG010000861.1:0-14447 GCA_038091855.1 Leccinellum luteum
GACTGACCAAAACCGCAAATCGGTCTTTATGCGGTTTTCGCCGGTCCAGTTACAGTTTGTAACCGGTTATCCAAGGGTATGAAAAATGCTACGGATTCCCGGCTTCCGCTCCATATTTTTATTATGTAAATCGGCTCAGGGGTCATCGAGATATAACCATTTTAAAAGTGCATGTCATTTCTCGAAATTAACTACTTAGAAACCCATTTCAGAGAATATAGAATAACGCTTGGCAGTGGCTGCACCGAGTCTAGCCGATACTCTTGGCGTCCATTTCCGACAGGATTTATGTAATTCCGTTCACATGCAGTCGAGATATGCCCAATTCTGAGTAATCACTCATTTTAGAGAAGGTATTTTGTAGAATTAACATAACTCGCTCGGAATAAATCGTAAAAATATGCAAAAAATCAGGGAACTTTGGTCAATATCCTATCCCATAGGGGCTAACACCGCTAAGCGGTTAAGACCGGTTGTGACTGGTTTTTATCGGTTTTTCAAAAATCTCGAAATCAAAAAGACCGGACTGGACCGGACAATTGGTTCAGTCTTTTGCAGTCCAGTTCCGGTCCAGTTATGGTTTTTTATCGGTCTTAGGACCGGACTTTTAAACACTAGTGGCAATGGGACAGAAAGACATACTAAAACTTTCAGCTTGGTCAGCATTGCTGAGGAGGACCACATTACAGCACCCATAGGGGAGATCATTAGATGGGGGATATGCCTGAACCACCTGACTTCTCATTATGTAGTGCAATTGGAAGGATGAATGGAGCTGAATGTGGAATTTGTGCCAAAGATTGACCTCGTCTACTATTGGGACCCAATTATACCTTGGTCCACCATGGGAGGCTGAATTGATATAGTCAATAACAACTTGCATAAGGTCAGGCCATCTATATGCATCCTGCATGCTGCTCAACGAAATGCCAGAGCTATCTGGTTGGACGGTCACATGATATGCTGTACCATTAGATGACACGATTCCCCTAGCTTCCGAGATGTGATCGCGGTATGGACATGGGTCTTTGGCTGCGATTTTGTGCTCGGGAACCATGTGGGTGACAAATGATAGAGTTGAATCGATTCCTGCAACCTCTTCACTCTCCATGACAACTGCGTTGTCTAACGGCATATTAGATAACTGAAGGATATGGTATAGGTTGAAGCAGTTGATGTTTTCTTCATGGTTCAGTAGTTGCACGATCTGGTCAACGAAGGTCTGAGTGTGCCAATTAGTGCATCCAAAAGGGATCTTGCAATGTGTGATGTGTAGATATTCACTAATATCAGTGGTATACTGGATAAGAGACCCGTTGCTCTTGATATTGTGCTCAAAGCTCTGCATGAGCTTGAGCTTTGGAATATTGAAGTCAGATTTGACACCTTTCATATCCCGTCAAGCCTCTGCCTCTATTATGGCATGTTTATTTGCGTGGAAATCCTGTAATGCGTCGACCATGGCGGTGAGGGATGAAGTTGTAAATGTAGGGTTCTGTGCCATGTAGATGAACTCAATGATGCGATGAATGGCGTAAATGAAGATGGGAGATAGGCCAGCACCAGTGAGGGTAGGAACAAGTGTCTGCTGGATATCTCGATGTTCTTGCCCAGTCATCTGCTTGACATGAGAAATGCCAGACGAAAAATGCTGGACACCTATGCACTTATGGTGATTCTTGTAGTGTGTATCAAGGAGGTGATTACTAGCTGCCTCTTTACACCATTTGAGCACATGGTCAAAGAACCACTTGTGGCACGTGTGAAGGATCTCAGCATTCAGAAAGTAGGCAGGATCAGCATATTTCCAGTCCCTAAAAAATGGCAAGTGGATGCCTAGTAACTTGATAGCCTTTGCCACTTTTTGAAACTTGACGATATTCCAAGGATCAATCTTCTCACACAACTCCTTTATTTGCTCGAGCGTGCCTATGCCAGTGCGAGGCTCATGCTGGTAGGAGTCACCAAACTCCACAAGAGTTGCGATAGTGACAGGGGATGCATTTTTAGCTACACAAGTGATCAACTGCTGTTCCAGGAGGTCTGCGATGTATGCCACAACTTGAAGTAGAGTGTGACAGTTGCGGATGTACCCAAGGGGGTCATTCATGGCCACACCAAATTGAGCCACCACCTTGACAGACTTGAAGATGATATTCATACAGTGGTGAAAAACACGCGCCGAAAGGAGTGTTTGGTAATCAAGGTGAACCTCAAATTTAGGAATGGGCATGAATGCAATACATTGCCAGGCATGATGCGAAGTCGCTTGCATCCTGATATCGGACTGGATGTTGCCAATGGTGACAAAGATCAGGTGCATTTTGAGTCTGCCGGTGTGTCTTGTTACTGGAGTTTTATCCAAGGTGACGATAATAGGTACAATCATTGCCCCCTTCGGAAGCTAGTCCTTAAAAGTTGTCAAAAGGTTAACATCAACAGTGTAAGGTGATGGGAAGATTTACCTGGAGATTATGGGCTTGATCACCACTGAAGAACTCCCCATACTCTTTCTCTGTACCATGATAGGCAACATAAGATCATACATCATGTGATTGGCAAATATTGGATTGGAGAAAATGTCCTGTACAACCTCTAGAGAATCACGCCAGATAAGTCAGATAGGTTGTTCGGTATTGAAATCTTCAAGGTCTATGGTCGTGGTTTTCCATTTGGGACTGCTAGGCAATGCATCAATCCACCCTAACATCTGCTCTGCTGAAGTGAACAATGGTTTCTCTCTGGTCTAGAACTTGAAATGCAGATTAATCATAGTTTGTGTAGGCATGGCAAAATACATACTTATTTCAATTTCAGAAACTCCTGAGTTAATGATTGAGTGTGTTGGGCAAGAAATTGGGTAAATTCCCATTCACCCTCATCCGCAAACGGGTAGTAGATTTGATGCTCATGGCACCTTTCGTATTCATTGTCCTTTATTTTGTCAAGAAGTGTATCTCCTCTGCCATATATGTATCCAGAATGCGAGTGATATCTGCCTGACATGCTAGTACCATCAGGTTGAGTGAGGAAAGCAGAAGGGATAGGAATGCGAATATCATCAACATTGAGTAGGTGGCAACCTTGTTGACCATCATTCATATGATTTGCCAGTGCTGTGGGAGATGGGAAGGTGTACTGACATTGTACACAATCAAGCATAACATATCGGTCGGACTCAGAGGGGTCCATGTTGAGGCAGAGTTGCTGTGCAATGAAAATCTTCTAAGTCTTTCAGCTTCCAATATGGTACTGGAATATTTCAGTCTCTGCTTCCAGTTTGCCATGATGACTGCAGAGTAGCACAATCAGCCATGGATACACTGGATACACTGCCTCGTTTATCATCCTCTGTAGATTCATCCACTGAGAGTAGTCCTATCACCATTCTTTCATCCTCTCCTTTATTTATTTCACAACCCCTCCCTCTGATGCCTTCATGCAAGCACCAAATTTACCAAGACAAAGCCATGGGGGCCGATAGCATTCCATTTGACAAGGGTGACACATTGTCCAAATTGCCATCTCCACCACCCTTACCCTGTTCATCCCCTCCTACTATACTGCCTGCTTCCAAGTCCCCCCCCCTACCATGGAACCTTCTCCAATCAGGAAGCGCATTATGGAAAGACAAGCCTGCATGCATAGTAGATAGTATCTACCATACAAGCGCAGGATTGCACCTCCCCCTTTGGAGCTTCACTTTGCCTCTAGGGTGATCAGTCGAAGTTCATATACTGATATGTGTATGCAAGACATTGAGGAGGTAAACAGTTTCTTAAAACTGAGTGATAATATCTGATTAACAATCTATTCAGGGAGCAGGAATCCTTGCTAAAGGACTATCTGAGATGCCAGACAGAGTGGTCCAAAAAGCACTCACAGCAAAGATCACATCAAAGAAAACTATTCTTGCATGGATCTCAACAATGAAGTGTAAACTGGAGGAGGCCAAGAGGCACATGGACCTCCTGTGATCTATTGAGGAAGCTTATAAGCATAACCTCGAAGCAACCAATGCACATTTGATGCTGGTGCAGGATGTGTTGATGAAGTGTGGCCTCCCAGCCCTTGAAGATGATGCAGCTTACTTCCATGCGGTTTATGCTAACGAACTGGTGGCATTCACTATTGTGGGCCTACAAGTAGGTCATATCTCATGGGCAGTAGCAGTGCATGGAAGGTTCAGTGTATCCCCTCCGAGCAAGAGTGACACCACTGACTCCAATGCAAATTCAATAGCAGGTGGTTTGTCTGTTTCAGACGATGTGGCATACGAAAGTGAGGACAATAGGTCCGATCAGACTTTGGCAAGGATTAGTCCTTCGAAGGCTCCACTATGGTCAGTAAGATAAGAAATATTCGTTTTCATCCACTAATCTATATCTAGATTGTTTGATGCATCTTTCGAATTGAATGGAATGTTCTCATAGTGTACTACTTGAAATGGCAGATGTATCTAGTACCTTATCAGACAATCTCAGCATGTGTTCGATTAGACCACTATGTGACACTGACAGCTGGCATGCAGGGTGCTCACATCCACCATGCGTCAAAGACAATAAAAATCAAGTGAGCAAAATCTCTGATGTTACTCAATCACCATTACTATGCTCAATCTGAGTTACTCTTAGGTCGCTGCTAGATCTGTAGCAATGCAGAGCTCGAGCAAACATGATACATCTCAAGATCCAAACTTTCTTGTTGAGCAAACCCCACAAGTGATCCCTGCATTATGGACTGCGACCACAGAGTAGACTGATCCATCATCTGGATCATCAACATTGCACTGCCATTTTCCATATGATAGCATGACAAGTAACACACTGGCAGCTGAACCATTTGCATCCAGCAATCCTTCTGGCTTCAGTTCTTCCCACAACCCTCAGGCTCCACAGCAAGCCTGAGTGCTGGATTCTTTGGATTGACAGGCCCAGGTACTATCTATAACAACTTCTCTGATTCTCCTGCATATAATAACTTGAATACAGTGGAGCAGTGGGCTATTCAAGCCACTAGGGACTATGGATATGAATCTGAACCATATCCCTATACAACCATGGTGTATTCACACCCAGCCGCTACTATCCTCCCCCAGGCTGCACTGATATCTGAGTCTAAGTTGCAGCAGCAGTCTGCTCAAGGTCATGTGGCAGGTCCCCATGTACTCACAGTACAACCAGTGAGAGGTGATGAGACTGTTTCAGGCATTCAGAGGACGCCAATTATTCGAGTGCACAGACTCTCTACTGATAGCTAACTCTCAAGGGTTGATGTACTATAGGCACATCAGACGATACAAAGTCTCCCATGGAAAACACGCCAAGTCAACATGCCGAAAACTCCTACTCCCCCACCATCACTATCCGCATAGCCTGAACTCACAGCCCACCCTATCTCCAGTGGCAAGTCCACATCAGCTGAAGTGACAAAACCAGTCACGTTGCAGACAACCAGTAACACCAACTTGAAGCAACAGAAGAAAGATATCCTGGTGCTTGCAAAGATAGAAATATAACACAAGATGTTCACCATTGTTGCTGTTCCGAAGACAAAGACTGCACAGAACATGCTTATTGACGAAGTTATTAGAGATGCTACACTGAGGGTCATCAGATATGGTAAGGTATCATATAAGAGTATACATGAATTGTTTGAGGTTAAATACTTGGTGTTTCGAAGTTCTGGATAAAAAGATACACATTGTTGAAGACCTTGTTGCCATGATGACAAAGATCCATACCGTCTTCAAAAAGCATATAGCCACAGTGGTACAGACCACATATTAGTTACACCTCCCTATTACTGTGAGTGGTGGGGACCATCAGGAAGAGGTTGAACATAAGCGGACCTGCATACCGCAACTCCTCACTGGTTGCAACTTCCACTACCTTGATCTTGTCTCAGAACCACCCAATGATGACTCGGAGAACCCTCTTGGCACGAGAGTGGTTCATATACTCCAGGCACCTGTCCTTCTCAACATGATCGTTGATACTGTTTTCTTCGATCTGGAGGCTGGTGAGATGCTCGATCCAGAAAATCTTGACCCCATGGTGGCATTAGTGGGTGCATGCATTGCGCTTGCGCTTGAGGAGCACGAAGATGGTACTTTCCAGAAACAGAATAGCCACATGACCAATTTCAAGACTTACCACAGGCTTGTTGCCTACATCAAAAATAAAGTGCAGAGCAATCCAATGCTTCTTGCCAAGTATCTTTCAGTTTGTCATTCAGTTGTGGATAGGGGCAAGACTTTATATGCGAATGGTACAAGAGCCCTGGTGGTCATGGTAGGCGATAGAGATTGATTACTAAATGCTTGCTTGGTACTATCATAGCATCTAGATAACACAAATATGGTAGATAATTGTGGATCTGAATGATACTCAACCCTCACCTCTGCCTGCCATGATATATGGATATATAAGGAATCAATATGCCTAAATGGACATTCAAACCAAGCTATACCTAAAATAAAAACCATAACAATTTTTGAACTGCCTGTTTGAACTGTGGATGTATGATGTCATACCTTGTGTCTTACTTATTCCCACAAATGTGAGAACACTATAACCATATATAGCTAGTTAGTTACACCTTAGTCAGATAGTTAGTAAGCCATGGCCTGCCCTAAGCTAGTCTGTGCACATCTTGTTGTAGTATATATACTTGAATACAAACCACTGAACAAGCCAGTCTTGTTCTGGTTGGATTCCCTCTAACCTACACAGTCCCCTCTAAGTCTTTGTTTCGAGTTGAGGTGCCGAGGTCCATATTGGGTTATAGGTTGCCTTTATAAGAACAAGACTACTCTCTCCTCCACATCTCACCCAACACCAGTACACATGTCACCACTTTACTTTGCTTCATCATTACACACGGCTCCCAGCATTAAGGGATCGTATTGTTATACTCACTCAGAGTATAAATGATTGCGCTTGAATAGCCATCTGAGGACATTAACTCATGCAGACTATGACTGCAATCTCCACCATATTTCAAAGTAAATCTTTGTATTGCTGCTTTGGTGGTCAGTAGTTCCCAATTGAGGGAGAGTAGCCACCCCAGTGCATTGATTGAAAGGATAGAATCACAATCTTTTCTATCTAAAATAAGATTCGCAGCCTTGCAGAGCTAAATCTGTGCTGTAGCCAGGCAAAACCAGTTCCATCAACTCTACCCATCGACACACATGCGTGCTCGTGACATGCTATTGCCCTTCCCACTTCTGAACTGTTCATTGTTTTTCATGCAGCAGACAGGATGAGCTGGTGAGCAAAGATAACGTGATGTGAACGATGATCTAAAACTTGATAATAGAATTTGGTTGAGGTGGAAGTGACAGAAAACAGAATTGAACTATGAGACTGCATTAAGGATTATATTAATCAAGGAGATCTGCTAGAAATTTTCTCTTTCCTGGACTTTTTCTTGAACACATACAATGCTCCAAAGCCTGCCAACAATGAAGATGTTTCTTTGCACAAGCATAATGCTCAGATTCCCTACTAATCAACATCTTCTCATTCAAGTCATTGTCATGTGGTTCATAGCAACAATCATGAAGTCCTTCTGTACTTTCCAGGAAAGTGATTTCCTCATGTGGATGAACATGAATCATACTTGCTATATTGTGCATCTATGTTAGCATTGCTTAAACCATGGAGAAAGCTTACAAACTTGAAAGAGCCTACTGATTTATTCTCCATCACATTTCACAATTTCCTTAACACAGTCCCACTTACTGTCTTGCATGTCATTGACAACATCCAGTACTATTACCAATGCTCTGATAAAGCAAGGGAACTTCAGGAATCAGGTTGTCTCTCAAGAGAATGGGCAGTGGCCACACACAAAAGTGGAGAGAGATTAGATGAAATGCAAATTGACAAAGATGGTGATTTTCCAATTATCTCTGATGACTTACAGCCTGAGGAACTGGAGATCACAGAAGAAGACATCAACAATACCATCAATTCTCAATTTTTCACTTGTGAATGACTCTATGCACAAGTTGCAATGGATATTGCAAACAAAACAGGGGTATTTGATGTCACAGAATGGCCCTGTCTGTAGCGAACACTGTCGTGAGCATCGAGAAAGGGAGTAAAGAGGAAACGTAGCAGCGTCTATGGTCAGCCGCTCTATAAGTGTTCACCAGCCGGGTTCATCATACCAGCATCTTGTGGCAATACACGCTATAGGCTCGAAGTAAAGGAAAGGATGAGCCGTAATCACATCGGGGTACTTAGTGGATCCCATATGGGAAGACTAGGCACAAGACCGACTAGAACTTGACTGGGGAGTCAAGTCTATGGGTCGCTGGTATTTATACTACTAGAGTACATGCATGGACCATGTACTACCAGCCTACCCTAAGGTACATGAGGTACCCTCGATGCAAGTACATCATAGATAACATAAATAGTAACCAATAGCAATAAGAGAGTGGAACGTGTACTGACCATGAGAAAGCCATGAGGTGGTCTAGAACACTACGTCATAGATAAGGGAATGGACTAGTCACATGATGAGTCTGGGCGGTGGCTATGGAGAGATCACGTGACTGATAAGATAAAGGGACGGTTGCGGGCGGCTATCAAGAGGCACTGGGTAGGGCGCTAAGGGGACACGAGGCGGCGAGATACGAGACGCCGGGACAAGGGGCGAGACTAGCGTCGAAGGCTAGGTTGTAGACAAGGTTCTACAACACTGTCCATCAAACAAAGAACAGGAAGGACTTGGAGAGACTCAGATGCACTATGGAACTAAGGACAATCATCTAGCATGATATAATCAATGGATGGTTGCCATTGAAGGAAGAGAGAATACAAAGGATATTGATGCAGAAAGTGTGTACAAGACATTGGAATGGTCTCCATTGGTGTCAACTCAGATTCAGAAGAGCTTCCTGGAGTGATGCTCAATCATGACAAAGACGGTGAAAGGAGTTGGATGCCAGTGGACAAAGCTATGTCTATGTTGATGCAAAGCAGCTCATGGCTTATAATATTGTCATCAATCACTTACACTGTCTGTCACAAGGAAGCTCTCCATCTCAACTCTGAATGCTTCTTTTGGGTGAAGGAGAAACAGACAAGACCCATTTACTGGATATGATCTCAAACATCTATGAAGAGAAGAAATGCAGTGATAAACTGGCCAAGGCAGCAACCACAGAAATTGCTACAACTAATATAGGGAGTGTCACACTGCATTCATGGGCCAGACTTCCTGTTTGATCCTGACAAGGTGGTGGAGCCTGAGACAAATGGGCCACACATCCATTGGCCAAGATGAAAGCAAGACAAAAACTCAATATAGAAGGAAAAAACCTGTTATTTGTAGATGAATGTAGCATGCTCACTACCAAAGGATTGTTTCACCTGTCTCAGGTGACTATAATTATCCTTGGAAGAGCAGAGTCACCTGATCTCTTTGGAGGTCTTAGTGTGCTGTTAAGTGGAGATTTCCATCAGATTCCACCCATTAGTAAGCATGAATTGTTAATTTGCACTATTTATCTAATAATTCATTCAAGTGCATATATTTGGAAAACCAACTCACTTCAAAATGTGATCTTGGCTGCAACATCATCTTCACACAGTTCAATACCATTGTCATTCTGGATAAACAAGTGCATGTCACAGATCAAGATTGGAGTGTAGCAAACACTGTTGGTGAGCATCAAGCTGGGAATAATGAAAGAGGGATGTAGCGGCATCTATGGTCAGCTACTCTATAAGTGTTCACCAGCCAGGTTCTATACTGGCATCTTGCAGGCAATATACACTATAGATCTCGAGGATAAAGAGAGGATGAGCTGTAATCAGATCAGGGACACTTAGAAGGCTCCATACAGAGGACTAGGTGCAAGACTGAGTGTATTTGCAGTAGCTACTATACTACTATCTATATAGACTATAGACTAGCTATACTAGGATCTATTCCTAATATACAATAAATGGAAACTATTGTCCATTACTAACTATCTAGGTAAGCATTACTATTGACTTACTACCATGCATTGCAATAGTATAATGACCTAAGCAGTAAGGTCATGTGATAAGAACACGTGGGATCACATGAATTGGATACCACCAGAACGATACCATTGGAAGGAGGGGGATATGCCAGAGGACACATGGATTGGGTACCACCAGGATGTCATCATAGCATAGGGGCCATACAATAACCCTATATCGAGAAGATGTCAGGAGGAGCTCACTAGGAGTGACAACATTTAACTAGACTAGTTTATCAAGGTCATTGCGGACCATGACAAGTGGGATGTGATAACAATAGGTGCAGGGCCAACTAGGGCGGCAACAAGGAATAGCGAGGGGAATGCGGTGAGTCAGGGCCACCGATGATAAGAAAGGATGTCAAGGAGGCCAAGTGTGTGCAGTGGGTCCAGGACCAGGGTCAACTTGATAGGGACTAGACACAAGACTGAGTAGAACTTGACTAGAGAGTTAATTCTATGGGTTGCTAGTATTTATACTATAAGGTATAGGGCACAGACCAAGTATACTAGCCTACCCTAAGATACATGGGGTACCCTCGATGCAATGCATCATAGATAACATAAATATGTAGCTAGCCAATGACAATAAAGGAGTAGAACATGTACTGACCATGAAGTAGCCATGAGGCAGTCTAGAACACTGACATCATAGATAAGAAGATAATGAGAGGATGCATCACATGATAGTAGGAATACAGTAGCTATGAGGAGGTCACATGATGTGCTAATAAGATAAATAAATGATGATGAGCAGCTATACAAGGAGCACTGTAATAAGGTGCTAAGAGCCCGGGGGAGTGAGGCAAGGTACCAGGACTATGAGTGAGACTAGCATCAAAAGCTAGGTTACAGACAAGGGTCTACAACATAGAGCAGGGTTCTGTCTCATGCTCCAAGTTGACAAGGAGAATGTACTGCAGATGATCTTACAATTCTTCACAAGCTGCCAGTGGTAACAATGAGCAATAACTGTGAAGTCCCTGACTTCACACAGTCCTCTTGGAGAGAAGCTATTCTCATCACCCCCCACAACAGTGTATGAACACAATAGAACATGATGGCTGTTATGAAACATTCTATAGAATTGAATAATCCATGTTTCATGGTTCACACTGAAGACACCACATTCAAAGGCTGTTTGTCTATGAAGCAACAGTTTGTGATTGCAAAGATGCCAGAAGAAGACACAGGAGATCTTCCTACACAATGTGAACTTGTGATAGGAATGAAGGTAATGATCACAGAGAACATATCAATCCCAATGAATCTATGCAATGGTTCTCAAGGTATCATCCACAACATCATTCTTGAAAATGCATGGATGCTTGTCAACCACCCCCTTTGATGGCTTGAAGGAAGGAGAAATTCCTCTCAGCCCCATCATGCAAAATTTCAGGATTGGCTCAAAACCAAGAACATGAATCACATATTGCCATTTTCCAATCACACCCACATACACATTCATAGATTACAAAGCACAAGGATAGACAATTGACAAAATGATAGTGGATATAGGCAAAACATCAAGCTTTTGACTCAGTCCATTTAATGTGTACATCATATTGTCGTGGACACACAATTCACAATCCATATATCTATTGAGAGATTTCAAAGAACAATTATTTACACAACATCCTTTAGAGGGGCTGTGAAAGGAAGAGAAAAGATTACAAAGCACAGCAGAGGAAACAAGACAGAAATATATGGAAGGTCAATTTAATGTACTCAGTTGATAGTTATCTGGAAACCAAAGAAGAGAATGTTGACCAGCCTTCACCACTGCACAGCCTGCACCTGGTATGACCCAGGATATGATACTATAATTTCAATTGAATCTGTTTGAGCAATTTTCAACATGCAAACTGAGGACTAAAAACAGAAACCACACATAGAGACACAATAAACTTGAAACATCCCCATCTGACTCGCAATGCACTCATATAGCATATGGAAGTGTATGCCCAGTGAAAACTGGTTGTGCTCGATTCGGCGCATTTGTGCAGACAATATGTTTAGACATATATTTGATGAAATATTTATGCTGCTCCATGTCCATTTATGCAATGGCATAATTAAGCTGATTATATCTGTGATTGTATGATAAGCGCATAGGTATGCATATGTGTTGTGTGTCGGCCTAATTGCATCACTGGTGGGTACCTACTAGCACCTAGTCCGAGTGAAAAGTCGATATGTCTGAATGTTTCTGGTTGTGATCGTGTATATCAGCATCTGATCCGATATGCTCGCCATGCAATACTAACACATCACAGTGTGTTTTCAATACGAGCCCTACCTAGTAGTACAAGTGTACCACTGCTGCGTGCACACACACAGTGACATAAATGCGCATAATACTTATGTCCCCATGTGATCGTGTGATAAGTGCATATAGCCAGGTGTGCATATAACGAATGGAAGCCATGGTACTACTAAGTACGTGTTGTCTGGATTTCCCTCTACAGCCTCAGTCATGCCTTCGCTCTCAGGGATATGGCACAGCAAGTTCGTCACTGAGATTCCCCTCAAACACGAAGAGGTATACCACTTCACATTCACCCCCGAGTTTGCAGGCCCTCTGGTAAGCACTCAGGCACTCTTCTTGTCCATTTAGCTGTTACATCAACTGACGCCAGTAGACCATTGAAATCAGGCCATCACCTAGTTTTGAGCAACCCCAGGCCAGAGAATGTCTTGATACTACAGTGAAGTCGCTCCCGGGCCGCCAGAGTCTCCAAGATACGGCAGTTCAAGCAGTTGTCCAGGCCACTAGTAATCAAGTCGGCGATATCAATAAACATGGTAGGTGGCTATTCTTAGTCCTCAAAGGGCCTTGACAATCAGATTCATTTAATTATACCATATAGCTATTGACGACAGGATTCAAAAATACCGTCAGAGTCTTCCAACCCATCCCAATCCTGTTGACAATCCTAGTGCGTATAGTTCTTCAAGTTCTTGATCATCTAATCTATGATCTCCAACTTGTTACAGTTGTTGATGACAGTGTGACTGAGCCTGAGAGTGAGCAAGAGTATACTACCGTGATTGTGCACAATGATGTAAGTATGAGTCAAGTAAAGTTTCTGCTGTTGTTTCAATACTCCCAGTAACATTTTCTTGTAGTGTGGACACGGACATAGCAAAACTCTAAAGGGAAACTAGGTACAAATGTGTACTCTATGCGGTAGATACTCTGCTTGTTTCGATGGCATCGTGTCAAATAGAGAAGTTCTTTATGTTCACTTGTGCGTCAGCAACACAATCTAAGTATATTAATTGCCATTGCAACTTCCTGTTGCAGCTCACAACGTGTGCGTCCAGCATGGAGCTGCAATGTAGAGGCTAGAGCTGCCACTACTTGATTTTCCCCCACCGTGCTTGACTCCCATGCAGGAAGCGTCCAATAGTGGTAGCATACTCTGGACATGTGTATGTTGGAAGTATGGCTTTGGCCAGCCACATAGGGTGTCCAAGCCAACCTGGTATCGCCATCTTTCATTTGCCAGGAATGAGGAGGAAAAGCAACAGATCCTCGCCTCACTGGAGCCGGGTTTGCGACACCAGGCCTCACAAGCATTGCATGCCCATCCACAGGACATACAGTTGCCAGGTAGCAGTGGAAACACTCGGCATATTCGGACTCGTTCACCTGATGACTCGGACTCCAGCACTCAATTTCCAGTGCAAAAGCATGCAAGACAAGATACTCTAGAGGTACTAGTACGTCAGATCATTATCCATATAACATGATATCCAAACTGAGCTATCTACACTGCCAGGATGATGAGGACAGCCGCCCTCCGTTTGATGGGTTTGACCCTCTGGATGATCATGGAGACATAGAGCCACCCCCTCCAGTGGATGCCGAAGATGGCCGCCCTCCGTTTGATGGGTTTGACCCTCCGGATGATCATGGAGACATAGAGCCACCTCCCCCAGTGGATGCTGAAGATGGCCGCCCTCCGTTTGATAGGTTTGACCCTCCGGATGATCACGGAGACATAGAGCCACCCCCCCCAGTGGATGCCGAAGATGGCCGCCCTCCGTTTGATCGTCCTCATGACCAATCGGAATCACCTCCTCTGACATATGAGATCGATTTCGAGCGCAGGAAACAGCTCGAAATCAATGTGGATGACCTTGTTCACTTGGCAAGTCTTCCAAAAATCAGGACAGAGTTGGAGTTTATCAATATGATTCAACATGCCTCACTCGATGACCCTACAAGCAACCTCTCACAGGAATGTATTCAGCGCCTTCGTGATCCTCCACAGGCCCCAATAACCATCGAGAATCGTGGTATTCGCCATAGCATCTCCACATACTTGGCACTCGAGCATGGATCTCAAGATATGTACAATCAGATTTCTCGATCGACTCAACTCAATTTACATGAGTCACCTCGGCGGCAACA
>JBBPPG010000862.1:0-14444 GCA_038091855.1 Leccinellum luteum
TCGTCTATACATACAGCTATCGGACAAGGATGTCGTCGATCCGTCAACTGGCAGAGTTGACAAGAGCCGGATGAGTCCCCAGGACCTCCTCTCTGTAGGCAGAGGTCGTGTGGCTTGTTGCGTGGTTAACGAGACCTGACAGGTGGCCAAGAAAATATTATACCCATATGAGTTGAAGGCTGATCCAGAATGTGTCGAATGGTGGTCGATTTACATTCGTTTGTCCTTTCACTTTTTTCGCTGATCACCTTCTGAACGTGCAAACTATCTGAAATGTAGTTGGACAACGCGTGGCAGCCAGTTACTCTGCCAAAAACCGCGTGTTCATCGTAGGAGATGCATGTCATACCCATTCGCCCAAAGCAGGTGAGATAATTTCTCTTCTGTCTGGCATTCTGCCATCATGTTTTCGTGATTTAGGTCAGGGTATGAATGCAGCCATAAATGATACCCACAATCTCGGTATGAATCACCTTATGTTGCTGTGTGGCGTGGTCTAAGAGTCTTATAGCATGGAAACTCGTACAAGTGCTCAGAGGATGGTCCAGTCCGTCATTCTTGAAGACTGTAGGTCCTACAACTACTTGCCTCTCCTTGCTCACCATACACTCTTATTTTTTTCAGTATGAGAGCGAACGCAGAAAATTCGCGCAGGAACTGATAAACATGGATAAGGAGCTTTCTAGATTGTTTTCTGAAGCGACGGGGACAGCGGAGAACGCAGATGATTCGGCGCTCTCGCGGTTAGTACACCATCCACTATGCAGAGCGTTCCGGTCATGGCTAACATTTGTCTGATAGTGCGTTACTCGCAAACAATTCATTCGTGATGGGTTTCAGCACTCAATATTCATCGTCTATGATTGTGGATCCCAAATGCCAGAAATACGCTGAGAGTCTCGTAATCGGACAAAGAATGCCCCCACAGATATTCGTTCGCGCTGCCGACATCCACCCGATCCACATACAGGACCTTCTCCCCGCGGACGTTCGGTTCAAAATCTTGTTCTTTGTGGGGAACCTGACTCCGAATCGGATTACTGAGCTCTATTCGCTCGCGGAGGAATTGAGCAAGCCTTCGAGCTTCCTCCGTAAATACAGCACTGACGGTCAAGACTCGACCGTGTTCGATATTGTGACGATCGTCGCAGGCAAGAAGGGCGATGTGAATTTCTTTACTGTCCCGACCCTTCTCCGTTCTCACTGGACAAAGTAAGAATTATGATTCTTCTTCCTTGCCCGTCCGTACTAGGCTGATCGATACCCTCGACGCTTGCAGAGTCCTTCTTGACGATACCGACATGACCGAGAAGTTCGGTGGAGGGGCATACGAGAGGTTCGGAATCGACCCGAGGCAGACCACTCTTGTTGTCGTTCGGCCAGACGGATATGTGGGGACTATTGCTCTGTCGAATGCCCTTGCGGACCTCGACCACTACTTTGGATTGTTCATGGTCCCTCGTGGACTTGGACATTCTTAGAATCCAGCAGTCGAGGAAATAACAATGGTCGCGAGTGTGGTTAATGATTGGATCGGAGGATATGTGAAGTGATCTACGGCTCACATTGAGCACGAATGTAAATAATGTAACCAGTATCCAAGTTTGACTGGGATCCATGTCTTTTTATAGAGAGGTCTGTCCTAAGATGGCGAGTGGGCCCCGGATGAGTTGTTTGCATGCTGTAATGCCAGTGCTTCAGATCACCCACTCACATTAGCCCATGCTCACAGTCACCCAGTAAACTACTGCTCCACGTCACGACCTCTGGTACGCTCTCACTTCTGCCCATCGACGAAGCCCCACTCTTCCGTCCCTTCCTCGTTGGCGACGCCAACTCAGCGATGCGCTCGTGCTCCTGCTCCTGTTCCAGATCCTGTTCTGGCAACACCGACGACGCGATCGACAACCTCGAAGACCGGCGCACAGGAGCCTTCGATTCCAAATTCAAAGACCGCCGAGCCTGCTCGTCTTGTCCTTATTCTTATTAGTATTATCCTTGCTCTTCCCGATATCCTCGTACGCCGTGAAGCGTGTACTGCCGGAAGCGGTGCCACCGCATCCTCCTCTTCCTCCGCCTCTTCACGCTCCTACATCCCCATATCCTCCTCGTCCATGATGTTGCTCGTCTTCGTCTTCATCCATCAGCGAGCCGGGTATAGGCTGACTAGGCTCCAGTCTACCCGAGGGAGTCTTCGCCATGCGCGACGATCTCCGGGGGGGTCGTCGTCGTCGGTGCACCCTTGGAAGTGCGTCGTAATTCAGAAACGAGCGGAGGAGTCTGAGCCAGTGCTTGCTGTGTTCTCGTGCACGTACTCCGGTGGGGTCGAGGGGTTTGGTCTGCGGTACCCGGTCATCGTCTTCCTCGTCCCGTTCGTTTTCATTTGCGTTGTCATCGTCCTCTTCTTCGTGGTAGAATGGACCAGGTAGTGCATTGTCTGCTCGCCGTGGTCGAGTTGACGCTCAAGTTCAGGCTCCCGTCTCCTTTGCGAGGGGGGAGATACGAGCTCGAGGTGGCGAAGAGACATGCGGCGCACGTCCGTTCCCATTCCCGTTACCGTTAACACTTTTTCTTCTTCTTTCGGCTGCGTTGGCACTCTGCACTGAGTTCCTACCCCCACTGAACACGCTGAACCTAAGGTCCAGTTCAGGGAGCAATAAAATGAGGAATTGGTGGCCGCGGACAGCGGATGCTCACAAGTCCGTTTGCTCATGATATTGTTCGTCTTGATGGAAGGGCACTGTAGTGCCAACACTCAGAACAGAATGTGAACGGGGTGTAGATTCGATGGGGAACGGGAGCGCGAGCGACTGCTCTTATATACCTACAGATACGTATCACGTGTAGTGAGCACTGGCATGCAAGGAATTGGAATATGGAGGGATTGGAATATATGCGGGAATGTCAGCGATCAACGGGGCGTGCGTCTTACACGAGTACGGTAATCCGAGGAAATGGACACTTCAAATGTTTGTCAAGGGCATTGCGTCACAAATGCTGCTCAAGACCATGATCAAGCTGGTGCAGTGGGGCGCCGATAGCAATGAAAGTTCACTTTGAGGAGAGCGTCATTATCCAACCCGATGGAAAACAATGATTCAGGGGAATAACACTCAACGCGTTCTGACGTGCTGAAGGTGAGTGCGTCAGCGAGCGAAATTTTGGAGAATGAGATTGGCAATTCTTTGCGCGAGAAGAGATCTTAATCAAACGCAGCCATACAGGCTGGAGAAACACTCGTCTCCTATTCCAGCTCGACTTTCAGCTAAACTTTTGTCCTCAATGGGATGTCTATACGCAAGACAACGACGCAGTACATGCCGAGAGTGGGGCCATCGTGATTGACATACCAGAAAGGCGGGGAATGCATGGTGGATAGATCACGACAAGGTAGTTCGGGACTTGGGCTGAACGGAACAAAGGTGTCAGTGAAGAAGACTGCGAATGTGTTGGAAGTTTAAAGCATGTAATGATCCTGAGGAATAAAGGCACTACTGGTTGGTAGTTTAGTACTGTGCGTCTGTGCAACAACCTTCGGCTGATATGTGATGGTACATAGTAAGTTTACTACACCAGCATTCAAGTTGTCGTTCAAGCGAGCTGCGCAAACCCGACCTGTGAAGTACCGTAATCGAACACGCTGTATACGCCCTTCAGAAAAGTCACCCCAATGACCCAGAATGCTAGGCCATATAGTTAGAACAAATACATCCAGGAGTTAAGGAAGCGACAAGCTATGAGATCTCACACATGTGCCCGGTGGTAATGGCGCTGAAACAATTGGGAGAACCCTCCTCAATTGGTCGAAGTCTCAGAACTTCCGGAGGGATTTCGTACGACCTGCCTCCGAAGGTAAGGCTCACTGTTGGGAAAGAGTCGCACGGTACTGAAGGCTGTCGATAAAGCAAGGGATCGAACGCAATCGGAACTCACGGTAATAGTAACTAAGGCCTTTATATTCCTTGAGGGTGCCTCCAATGCGTCTGTACAATTCTGAAACCCGGTTCGAATCTCCGAAGACGTAGTTTGCACCAGTGTCGATAATGGCTGGTACATTTGTGAGGATTTTATCACCATTAACACGAAGATCGTCCATGGACACCTGCCAGAACCCCTACATAGTATATGCCAATGTCAGTAACATCCATTTCTGTCTATCATTTTGACTCACAAGATGTGTTACGTGTGTATAAGTGATGTCACCCTTGTACAGCATACTGTTTGCTCCGCCGACGTACATCTCGGCCCCAGAAGAAGAGAGTTTCAACGAGATTGTCGGATTGACCAGCCTATTTTGCCTGACAAGTGATACAAGCAACAAAGAAGCACCAAAATCCGAGATGGAAGGGAAGGCTAATCCCAATACACCATCTGGATTCCAATTACGGAGAGAAGTGTACCATATTGCAGAACCAAAGGTCTGAGTGTCTGCCTAGCTTAGCGTCAGAATTCAATGATGTCACCGGTCATGAGCGATACAAAACATACTGTAAATCCAGCGATGGTGACATTATCAGTATATCGATCACCTTTGACGGTGACTCCATCTCCATATCTAAGTTGAAATGGCTTATCCTGGTTCCGAGCAGACTTGGATGCATGGGGATCCCAGAGGTCGCGATCTCTGGAATCGGAAATCCCCCAACAGCCAGTCTCCAGCACCCACATATCGCTGTGTCGACTTGAACAAAAAGCGCTGTATGAACTAAAAGAAAGTACCTACGCCGCACCAGTGTCGATTTGGACTGCAGTGTAGATCAGGATAAACATATATCAGAATGGTACAAGGAGAATTTACCCTCCACGGTCTTGGGAGGAGTACCAATCGAAATCTCGGCCGTCCACATCACATTACGATAATTTGTCAGCGGGGTGCTAGCACCACGCGCTCCGAGCCCGGACTCGCTCCGCTTCACAGAGAAAGGATGCATCGTCCCCGTGTTCATCTCGTAATTGTCCATGCCATTAAGGATCTTCCTATCAGACAAGGGGGTGAGCAGACGAGATGCAATGGTTAATTCCACATACTCCCTGACTGATATACCATGCGAGCTGATTGCGTCTAGATCAATGCTGTCGTTGGAGTCCAGAGAGGAAGAGTGTCTGGTGAGGGGTATGGCTATGCCACCTGCCTTCCAGTTCGGTATGGGTTTCGCGATGGCCAGAGCGACCAGTCTACCGGTGACCGCAAATATGACTACTGTAATGAATCGCATTTTAGAGAAGTGGGAACTTGAAAGGGCTGTTGCTGGCTGTGAATTTAATCACCTCAGGCTTCTCCCTTAATGAGAAGCCAGCAGTGACAATCTGCATGGCCAGTCTCATCAGAGGTAGGAACAAAACGGATGATCATGGATAGGTCAAACTGATGATGATTGAATGATGAACGCGGCAGCGAAACTCACGGAACTTCGTTCAACTTCAATTCAAGTCGATGTCACTAAGCTTTGATAATCAAGTGAACTTAGAAAGTACCGGAAGCACCCGAAAGGGGTAAATAGTAAGGGGGCCAGGGCCAGTGAGAGCTTCTTGGACTCAACCAAGTCAACAGTACTTGTCATCATGGGCAACTCTGGAAATGCGCAGCGTCAAGCCATCATTTCGTCGAAGCATTCAGCACGAGAGAAAGCGCTTGCCCAGGCTTCTCCATATGCCAGTGACACTCACGACCCATTCCTACATGTCACAGGTGAAAATCAATTTCAAGTGCGCGGTGACCTGAATTAATGTTTGGTTTTGCAGCTACGGAAATCGTCGAACGAATTACTGCTGGTCAATGGACAGCGTCGCAAGTTCTTGACGCATATATGGCCCGTGCAGTGGTCTCTCAAGACAAGACCAATTGTATCACCGAAGGTGTGTCTAGAGTAAGTAGGTCAACTGTTGAGCGCTGAATCTGAATCTCTCCTTCTAGTACTCTTCGAAGACGCGAAAAAGCAGGCGAAAGAACTGGATGAAGAGTTTGCCCGCACGGGAAGGCTGCGAGGGTCACTTCATGGTGTTCCAATGAGTTTCAAGGACCAGTGTGTGTACATTTACGAGGTTCAGTGCGTTTTCGTGCTCACTGTATGTGCAGACGAGATTACCGGCTACGATGCGACGATTGGGTTCACGCACTGGGCCAACAAACTATCCACTAGGGATGCATTCGTATGTCAAATATCAATGCTTGTGTCCATTCGTCGTATTGATACTTCTCAAAGCTTGTGGCTCAGTGCAAAAAAGCAGGAGCTATCATCATTGTCAAAACCAATGTGCCCCAAACAATGTTTGCGTTCGAATGCTCTAATGCACTTTGGGGCCCAACCACGAATCCTTGGGGTGAAAAGTATACCAGTGGAGGAAGCTCTGGAGGAGGTTTGATTTTCATGTTATATTTCGTGGTAACTCATCTGATTTAGCGCGCATGCATGCAGAGGCTGCACTGTTAGCAATGAATGGGTCCGCACTTGGTGTTGGCTCGGATATCGGAGGTAGTCTCCGCATACCTGCTTCATACTGTGGCATCTACTCCCTTAAACCTTCGTCTGATAGGGTGAGCAATGATGGCACAAAGAGTATGGTCAAAGTCTTGCTTGGTTTCCGTATGGCGTGACTCATACTCTAACTTGTCCAGGTTGCAACCCCGGGTACGAGGCAATTCGAGCGTCATATGGACCCATGGGACGGTATGGATTCTCCAGTGAAAGTGAAAACAATCGGTCTTGACTCACGAATATGGCGTATAATAGTTCTGTCAAGGACTTGGAGCTGTTCTGCCGCCTTGTATTTGGTGAACAGGATGGTGCACACCAAAACGTCCCGATACCCTTCCGCCCTGTGGAGTTGCCTAAAAAACTCAAATTTGGATTCTATTTTGCTGGTCAATCACTCCACACTCGTCGCTGTATCCGGAGCTCATGACTGTACGGCAACAGATACAATAGTGCAATCTTCCCCTGCGAATGTTCGGGCTGTCCAGGAAACTATCGATGCTTTGAGGTCCCACGGCCATGAATGTGTGGAGTTCGCGCCTTCACTAAGTATACTCATCACTTCGTGCCTTGGGGTTAGCTCACGTTCTCGGTTGGATAGGCCAGGAGGCAATGAGCACATTCGTCGGGCTTACCACGGCTGACGGATACCGAAGGATGCTCTCAACCATTGAGTCTGATCCCAAGGTATTATCCCATTTACCTCAAGATATGATCCCATTTCTGAAAGGAAAGCATTCCCACAGGAACCAAGCTTATTCTTGTCTACTCTGGGTCCCAAACTTCCAGGTTGGTAATAATCGTCGGCTGACCCCCCTACGCAGCTCATCATCGGTCTACCTTGTAGGTCTTGTACGCAACGTGATTGCCTGGGCATCCAGCACCTTCTTCGGAGACAAATTGTTCAGCGATATGTTCTCTCTCGCGCGTACGAAATCTGTATCCGAGTTCGTGGAATTCACCGATCGGCGCAACAAGGTTGTTAAGGCATGGTATAAAGAAGTAAGCTTGAGCTGCGTCTTACTCGCGACGTGTGAATACTAACTGTACCTTCCTAACAAGGTTTGGGATAAATACGCCTTCGATGCCATCATCGCGCCAGTACAGTCACTACCCACTATCCCCCACGGGTGAGCATCGTTAACCTACTCTATCGCCACCCAGCACAGATCAGACGCTAACCTCTCCAATCTGTACACCTTTTCAACTTCGCTCTCTATCTAGCGGGTGCGCGATGCTCGCTCCCCTCGCAGCATCCACCATTCTCTACAATGTCATCGACTCGCCCGTGGGCATCATCCCCGTCACGCGTGTCGACCCGAAGCAGGACTCGCTCCCGAAGGACTTCGTTGTAGGCTCCGGCGGCACGTCGTCCATACTCGAAAAGCGAATGTACACCGACCCGGCGCCGGCATACGACCCGGTCGCGATGGCGGGTATCCCGGTGGGCGTGCAGGTCGTGGGCAAGAAGTGGGAAGATGAGAAGGTGTTGCAGGTAATGAAGGTCGTGGACAAGGCACTTGGGGTGGGGAGGGGGTTCGGAGCCGGGAGCCGGAACGGGATGGCGCCATAGCGCAAGGCTCGAAGTCGCGGAGGGTGGATGGATAATTCGGACTCTCCTTCTCCCTCCTTCCCTTGTATTTTTTGTCTTTCCTGGGCTCCAATCGACCTAGAGAAGTCATCGGTTTTGTAGACTCATTGTGGGTATGTAATACACTATCATGCATGCCATAGTAGTTGTATCAATGTTGTCTATTACATTAGATCAAAATCCAAGCACAATGCTCTCCATGCTGTCCCACCAGCAGCGAGGACGAGGCAACTCGCAAGAACAGATGAATGAACCTGTGAATGAACCTCACCCGAGGGCCGAGCTGAGACTTCGAGAATGGCCGAAAGCAACAACAGAAAAATCGCTCTAGAGACACGAGACCGCGATGCATATTTAACACTACTAGCAAAGGGGAAAACAAATCGAAAGCAAAACGCTACTCGAATGATGTGGGGGACGCAAGACTGAGCGATGTACGTGCGAGGGTGCTGAGACGGATACCGGATACACATGTGAGAAGAAAAAGACAAAAAAGAAAACAATCCGAGAATGTATCTAGCCAGCTGGGGAGATTGCGACAACAAGAAAAGGGAAAAGTTTTTTTTTTTTTCTTTTTCTCTTTCTTTTTGGAAGACAAACCAGACAAGAGCATCAGTGATAGATATGGAGGAGATAGTATGACAATAGCAAAGAAAGACGAGAGCCAGGCACTCGATTCAGATGGAGCACATCAAGTGGATCCATCCGAGAGCGCACCTGGCGCCAGTCCACCAACCAAAAAGCACAACACAGCAGAATCGACGATTGAGCGTCTACTCCAAAAGTGACTTCATGGAATGAACCTTGGTGTCGATAATAACAACAAAGGGGAATGTGAAATGCTCACGTTGTTAGGCAAACAGGGTTAATCCTTACTGCATCCCGAGATAGATCACATCACCCGTCAGACATATCTGACCTAGATCGGGCGGCTTTCCATGTCCGCGACGATCCAGAGGAGGAAGATCCAGAAGGCGAACGCGCAGAAGTATCAGTATCTTCTTCCGGAGTGGATTGTCCCTGAGATTCGTGGTACGTCTTCACACGCCGCGCAACCTGTAATCCTTCCGTGTCCATGACATACTCAAGGCCCGGTCGCGGGGGCGGCTGAGGGATGGGGACAGCTCGGTCATACGAAGCTACGTGCTGCAGTTGCGGGCGGGTGTCCGACACCGTGGTCGGTGGCATCGTCATCGAAGTCGACATGGTGGCAAAGGAAAGGCTGGAGGAGGCCGCCGACATCGACCGAGTCTGGGGATAGGTACCAGGGAAGGAACTCTGTCCGAAAGAGGGTTGACCGAAACGAACAGAGGGCGCAACAGAAGGGGCACCAATGTCTTGCGTTGGGACCACCGGAAGTGAACCTTGTTGGTATTGAGGGGACGGTGATGGGTATGGGCTCCCCCCAGCTCGTCGAGTCGCAGAACGAGTGCGACCTTCTCCAACCACATGACCTTCGCTTCGTAATTCGGGGTCGATGTAGCTATCTTCGATCGGCATGGTAGAGGAAGTGGGGATTCCGACATGTTGGAAAGAATCAAAAGGACTAGCGCGGTCCTCGTCCATCTCAGATGCATCTTCGTCCTCTTCTTCCGAAGCGATCGTCCTGCTTTTGGGTCGGCGCTTCCTAGGGCGTTTGTAACCCTCCCCTCCGGATACGTCCAATTGCCAGTAGCTTCCTTTCCCAGGTTCTGTGACGGGGCGAGGCACATGCCGGAAAACCTTATTCAGTGACAAGTTATGCCTGATCGAGTTCTGTACGTGCACCAAAGGCGGCGATAAGTCGGACGGAAACATGTACTCGAAACAAAATCATACCTTCCAAGCCTTGTCATGTTTGTGGTCCCGAAACCATTGGAATCTGCTTTCAAGTCCGTTGTAAATCTCTTGCAGCGTCAACCGTTTGTTGGGGCTGCCATAAATCGCTAGCTTGATCAACATGGGCAGCGGAGTCGATGGTTTTTCCCCAGGAGGAGGGTCAGGTATGGAGTACAGATCGACAGGGTTGTGTGGCGAAAGGCCGAGCTGCTGTCGCAAGTAAGGACCAGCATCTGGAAAAACAGAGCGTCCACTCTCGGTGAAAGAGGGAGGCGCCACAGAAAACGTAGACACATTCGGGACTTGATTGATGGGAGAAACGGAGGAGTGGGACGAAGAGGATGGATGGGGGGAGGCTGCATGGTAGTTTATTGGAGATGGAATGGAAACACGTGCTGCCAGTGTGGCGCTGTCGAAACCGCCTGGTGGCAGCAAGCCTGGCTCGTTTACCAAGTAGCCTTGAGGAGGGGTGCGATAGTAGGATCCTCCGGTGTGCGAAGGTTGTTCACCAAATCGCACGTGTTCGAGGCCAAGACGTTGCCGTCCATGATAGGCGGGGTAGTATGGTGGATAGGTGGTATGACGAAGGAGTTGCTGGGTATGAGAGTATTCGGATATAGGTTGGGCGAGTTGCTGGCTCGTAGCAGAGGAAGAAGAGGGAGTGCTCCAGTTGCTTTCAGTGCTGTGGTGGGACTCCGAGGGACTGGTACCTCCATCGTATGGGTATTGCTACAAAGGGCGAGACAACGAATTAGCTCGAGTGGTGAATTTAAATTAAATTAAAAAATGAATACATGATGGATTTCATGATTTGGAGGATAAACAGTGTGGACACCCGGATCAAGTGCCGAATAGTGTTGTAACTCAGGCTGGGTGGCTCTCGGTGGCACGTACGGGGTATCATCGAAAGGGTCAGAATTGACGGAAACTGAATCGGTGATAGTGCTCTGATGGGCTCCCGCAGGTCCAGGATTAATATTGAAATGAGCCACGCTCGGAATGTCCGCGAGGTGTTGGCCGCTTCCGGCGGCGAAGGGGATGCCGGGATGGGCGGAGATGTCGGCAGGCTTATGTGAACTTTGCGGTTGAAATGTAAGGGAATGAGAATCCAGGGAGGGTGGTCTTCCAGATTTCCGCTGCGAGGGTGAGCCACCACCAGTCATGATAACTGTGTGGATTCATGGTTTGCAAAATAAAAGGGTGGACCCACAGAACCAAATAGGTGAACAACACAAGTCCAACGCGACGCGTCCCGAAAATGGTCCCGTGATGGTTTTGTGAAGCATGATAAGATAAAATAAAAATATAGTAAGTATATGCGTGCATCGGTTATCACCGAGATAGTCCTACCGAAATTGTGAGGCAGCGACAGCAGAGGGGAGGGGAAGAACATATAAAACTAGCACCGGGCACTGTTGGCACTCGATTTCGGTGTCTTCTGGTGGGCTGTCCCCCTCCTTTTAACTCATCTGGCAGCCGTGACATGCTGCTTCTTGTCACTCCCAAAAGTTACCCGTAAAGGCTAAAAGTGCGAACTTGCTGTACAGGCTGATTGCGTCGATTGTCTCTCAACACGAACTCTCGTGCGAACTGCTTATATCAGCTCCCTCAAGCTGAGGGCGCTTGGTTCCTGCCACCGTGAGTACTCCAGAAACTTGCCTCTCTGGGTAACTTTTGGTGGCGATGTCTTTTGCTTGCCTAATGAAGCAACACAGCTGGATTGCGCTCTTAAAGATTGCTCGTTATGGACATCGCGTGGCAGAGGTATTACCTTTCTGGTAAAACCGACTTGGTTGGATGTTAAAACATTCCACACATTGTTCCGTCGTCGTCTCGCAATTAAACGTTCCTCAAGTTCTCAACACCAGGCACAGGCGCCCTGTTTGCAGCCGAACCGCCCACACGCTCTGTCCCGACCTCGACCACAACATTGCGGGGCAAGAATGATCTGTGGGGCCCAAGTTAATGATTCTCAATTTTTAGCTCTGATGGTGGGTGCTTGTGTTGATGGTCGTCGAGAATCGCTGCCTTGCAAATTTAATTTGGCAAATGTGCTACTTAAAACGCGGTGTTTGCCGACCCGCCGGCACACTCAGGCTCACCTGGCCTGCGTTTTCCGTTGCTGCCGGGTTTTAAACGGCTGAGCAAGATATCAACGTCGTGCAGATATCCCTTTGCGCTCAGAACCCCGAGTATATTTCTTGTCGTGTGGTACGGGCAAGCCTATCAGAACCTCTAATTTGAGACGCAATTTCCCAAGTTCCGCAGGTTTCATGATGCAAGTTGCCTTGTGTCTCACTCGCCGCGGGGTGTCGCAGTGCAAAACTACTTGCCTGAACATACGGAAACCATCATGGACGCCGGAGCTGGCCAAGAGGATCGTGATCGATTGATCTCCCGGAACATGGACCTCTCCTCGAACTCGAGCAAAAAAGGAAATTCAATCGCTTGGTATTACGTAAACTTGTAGTCCGCCTCTGGCTCAAACGTTTCTTTTTCGTAAGTATACTGGCAGTTGAGTTCATCTTCTAAGATCTTGAACAAGCCGCTAAGTAGCAGTTGGTTGACTTTGGAAGGTGGCACACAACGATCCGTTCTTAACCTCTTATGCTTGGCCGACCTTGAGCCACCTGTTCATCGTTCAACATCATGCTGGAACCTCATGATGGCTCGCTATACTACTGCGCATTCCACTTCAGTTGAACCAGGCCACGAACAATGTAGAAAAAGTTCCACAGTAACCAAGCAAGATCACAGGATGAACATCGAGGGACAAAGCTACTTCAAGTTCTTTTCTTTTTCGCTCTCCTACAATTACATTCGTTGTATTTACAGGACACCAACTACTGCTTAACCGAACAAGACGTGGGTCAAATTCAGTACATACCGTCGTTTCCTTGCCGCTATTTCTGAGTGTATGTTAAACATTCGGTCCAGACACCTTGATTCTCGACTTTCCTGACATCTCGCCCTTTGGTAAACGGGAGGTTGCAAGGTCCTCTGCCATCGCTCGATCAGATAATAGTCTCCATTCCGAACGTGCAAACTGGTGACATGATCTTCTGACATTGCGTAAGAACCCCATTGTCCCGTCCGCCGCTCACCTGGAGGTTAGTCAGTGTACGAGAGAGGGAACCGGGGTACTTGTCTGCAGTGCATGCACCGTCCGCCAAACGCCCGTCTCCGAAGATCGGGGCTGCGCGATAGGGGTGGCCGTGGCTCGGCGCGGTACGGGAGAGGCAAAGAGGGGAGCGGGATAGGCAGCGGTTTCGAGCCCGCGAAAGCTCTCGTCAGGGGGCTGCCGCTACCCCAACCGCTTGCCAACCGAGGAGTCGTTTAGGGAACTACCAGCAGCACTAGACAGGGGGAGTAAGAACGCAGATGCGCTGACCCTCCGCAACGCTGGTTGCTTAAATGGGAGAACGTGGGTGGGAACGGGGGGGAGTTCCCGATTAGCACGGGGCTGGCAGTGACCATGATAGGTATGCTCCTATCCACGAGCCGGCTCGCCCGACCACTTTCGTAGGTCCTAGACTGACTTTGCCGTTCCCATGCGATGCCACACGGGGGTCCAACCCATGTGGTCCCTATCTCACCGAGACCGGCCGAAGTCCACTGATTGATGTTTACTGGAGTGCTTGGATACTTATTTATTGCGTTGCGTCCATCCCAAGGTATGGACCACTCCATCCAGCAGGAACACACTGAAACTGAAGACTCCGCTGATGAGGCTCGTGTCTTTTTCAAGCATAGATTCTTCATGGGCACTGAGCGGGCTACAGTCTTATAGTGATCCTGCCGTCCCTAAAATGCCTCTCAACTACGTATGTCAACGAGAACGAGCGAGCGGAACGATTCCTGAAGGTACGACACCAGCTCGATGCGAGAGGGCTCAGGAGAGGAAAACCATGTTCCGCGCGATTAGCAAGCCAGCCAGCATCACAAATCCTGTCGATATGATGGGGCGGCAGTGGCCTCGCTTCCCCCCCCATCAAGTCACCTGATTGAATATGCTTGTCTCGACGCTTCTCTTCGCCAGGCTCCGAAACTCTGATCTGTGTTGGACGATGTTCTAGAAAACTGTATACGCCACCCCGGAAATCCTGCCTTTCTTTGGTCGGTTTCGCCACCAGGTTCCTTCTCTATAGGCATCCTCTCCATCTCCTCTGTGATCCGCTCGGCGACGTATATTGACTCGAACGAACCGCTTCTAGTCAAGTTACTGGATTTGAGGGATCGTCTATCCAATCCACAGGTGACACAACCATTTGTGACCATTTGTGGATACATGTTGATGTTTGTCTTTTGCGAACGGGATCGTGAAGTTGAAGTAGCGAGCATGAGATATCGAAGGGAAATTCAAGAGGGAGGAGTTGAAGTTCTGCTAGTGGAGCTTTTCACCTCAAATATTTTATCTACTGATCTAACGGTTCCGATTACATTCGTTCGCAGATATCTCAATAGGTGACACATCCGGGATGCTGTCGAAACATGCGCATGCATGCAGTAGGAATATCGGGATAGTTGGAAGGCGGTGTGAAGAAGCCCTGACGGTCCTGTGG
>JBBPPG010000863.1:0-14425 GCA_038091855.1 Leccinellum luteum
CGGAAACGCTGCATCAAGATGAACCTTTGCTTCCGTTGCCAAAAGGCCGGACACTCCTCCACTTCTTGCCCCAGCTTCCCCTCTTCCCAACCTAGACGCAAGGTCCAACGCATCAAGGAAGACCTCCCTCGTCTTGAGGAAGTTGAGAGCGACGACGAAGACACCATAGGAAGGGTCCGCTTTGCTATCAAGAAGGGTTTTTGAACCGGGGACCTCGTTCAACGCAAGGCTCCCCTAGACTTACGTGTGCTCCTGTACTTGTATCTCAGTCTGCTAAATCTATGCAAATCCCTCTGCAGCTGATCATTCCCTCGCACACCATGAAAGTTGTCGATACGCGCGCTCTTGTTGATAGCGGCACTGATATTTCCTGCATTGACTGGCAGTTCGTCAGGAAGCATCGTATCCCCACCGAGAAACTTGCCACCCCAATTCTTGTACGAAACGTAGATCAATTCATGAATAAAAATGGACAAATCCATTTCACTTGCACCCTCTATGTCAACATCGAAGGAGTATCACAACAAGTGCTCTTCCATGTTATGTCCTGTGGCAAGGAAAACATTATCCTTGGCCTCCCCTGGCTCCGCTCCACAAACCCCTCGATTGACTGGAAATCCCAAACCATGTCTATCGACGAATCTTGCGATCAAAGCAAGAACCTCTATGCGGCCTATGTCATCGACTCCCACCATCACGACTCCCACTTCCATCCTCCGCAACCTACCCCGTTCAAACCTCCTTGCCATACGAACATCTCTCCTAAAACCCAGGAATGCCTCCACCCATTCCTCGACTTCGACGATGCTGACGCATACGTCGCCTGTGCCCACGAAAACCGTGCCATCTATCAATGTGTTCTCGGTATTCATTGCTTTGCCCCCTTAGGGTCTGCCATCTGTAGATGCCTTATCACCGCCACCGAACTCGCCGCTGCTGCCGAAAAGGCAAAACCACTCCCGGTACTTCCCTCAGAATATTCCGAATTTGCCTCGGTCTTCTCAGAAGACACCTCCGACCACGTCCCTCCATCCCGACCCTACGATCACGAGATTAATCTCGACGACACCTTCACCCCCAAAATTGGGAAGATCTACCCTCTGTCTCCTGAAGAGCAGAAAGCCACTGATGACTTCCTGGAGGAAAATCTCGCCTCAGGAAAGATCCGACCCTCGAATTCCCCCCCAAGCCTCTCCCTTCTTTTTCATCAAGAAGAAGGATGGGAAACTCCTTTGTCGGCCCCGACGCTCTTTCTCGCCGTGCTGACCTCTGCCCTGACGGCCCTGATAATGATCAGACGGTCCTCCTCCCCGACTCCCTCTTCGTCAACCTCATTGACACTGCATTGCAGAACCACATTTTCTCTTCCTCGAAAGACAATCCCCTCGTTTTGCAGGCCCTCCAAGCTTTGGACGGTCAAATCCCACCTGCATTTCGGTCTCGTCTTGCTGACTGGCAATGTGACGCAGGTGTCCTCTCCTTCAAAGGTCGTGTTTATATCCCCCCTGATGAATCGCTCCGCCACTCTATCCTCGAGTGATGTCATGATCACTGCACTGCCGGTCACCCTGGTTACCTGAAAACCCGCCAGCTTGTTGCCTCGGAGTTCTGGTGGCCCGGACTCGCTCAATACGTCCGGAAATACGTCGAAGGCTGTGCTACCTGCCAGCAAAATAAGGCAAATACCCATCCCACGTCACCCCCGCTCCTGCCCATTCCCTCCTCTTGCTCTCGCTCGTTCCAACAGATCTCCTGTGATCTGATCACCGACCTTCCGGAATCCTCCAGATTTGATTCTCTCCTGGTCGTGGTAGACCATGGCCTTACGAAGGGGGTAATTCTCTGCCCCACTATGAAAACCATCACCGCTGAAGGGATCGCCACCCTCTTTTTTCACAAAGTCTTCACTCGTTTCGGCCTTTACGATAAAATCATCTCAGATCGTGGACCACAATTCGCCTCTACCTTTGCTCGTGAACTCAGACGTCTCCTAGGATATGACCTTTCTCTCTCTACGGCTTATCACCCTCAGTCCGATGGAGAAACGGAACGAGTCAACCAGGAAGTCAAGACCTACCTCCGTATCTTCTATGGCAACAACCCCACCTCATGGTCTGAAATGATTTCTCACGCCGAATTCACCCACAATCACTGCCCTCACTCTGTCACCGGCGTATCTCCCTTCTCTTTGATCCTCGGCTATGAACCTCGTGCCCTACCCACTGTTCTTGCTCAAATCAACGTCCCTGCTGTCGAAACCTGACTCAAAGCCCTATCTGCCGCTCGCAACGAAGCCCTCGCTGCCCACGAACTCGCCCGCCAGGTCATGGCCTCTCACTCTCATCAGAAATTTGTACCCTTTGCCCTAGGAGATAAGGTGTGGCTTGAAGCCCACAATCTCCGCCATACTATGACACACGCCAAATTTGCCCCGAAACGTGAAGGACCCTTTACCATCACGAAGGTTCTGTCACCCATCACATACAAGCTATGCCTCCCCAAAACGTGGAAAATCTGGGACACGTTCCACACTTCTCTGTTATCTCCTTATCGCGAGAACCCCATCCATGGGAAAAACTTCCCTGTGCCATCCTCGGAACTTGTAGAAGGCGAAGAAGAATATGAAATCGAAAGGATCCTACGCCATCGCGGCTCCCCATCTCACCGCATGTTCCTGATCCGATGGAAAGGATACTCAGCCGAAGAAGACTTGTGGATCGCCGAGTCGGAGTTGCGGCATGCCAAAGACATCCTCTCGAGCTATAAGAAGCTCCACCCCCTCGCTTTCCCTCTTTCTTCAGTTTCTTCATCATCCCCTCCAAAACAAAAATGTCGCTCCAAACCCTCTCATACTTAGTTTTTCGCTATGGCCCTCGAATTTACCGATTCCACTGCTTCCTTTCTCTCTTTCTCCAACTCTGTTTCCTCTCCTCTCGATACTATGTCATCTATTGCAGTTGCTGGCTGGGACAATGACTCTGTCCCAGATGAACTACCCCCAGTCTCCATCGCCTCTACTCCTTCTGCACGTCTCCCTATTCCCACTTCTGTCAATGTCCCCCTCTATGCTGCTCGCCTTCGCAACAACTTCCCTGATAAACAATACACCCGCTTCCTTCAGCACCTCATCACTGACTCGCATCTCACCTCTGCGGTCTCCGCCTACCTTGATGTTGGCTCGCTTATGTACTCCCTCTATCGCGCCTATCTCTAAGCTGAGCGATTGATCGCCATCTCCCACCACTTAACTAGCCATGCCGAAGTCTCTTTCATCGGAAGTGTCGTCGCTTCCATCTGCAATGAGCTGCGAGGACAGCTCACCGTCGCTCTCTACCAGCTAGAAATGGGAGAATTTCTACAGGACCTTGACCACTACTTAGCGGAATTAGCTCATCAGGAACGCATCCCTTCCCCACACACACCATCCGCCTCGAGCAAACCGCTTACCCCTGCCGAGATCGACGCCCTGGATCATACTGAAGCCATTTGGACAGGGAACCACAGTGATAACCCTCTTCCTAGGACACACCCCCGCTATCATACTGTAAGGCCTGCTTTTATTGCCACCACCTAGGCCATGTAAGGGTAGACTGCCCGTTTTACATATCAATGCCCTACCTGCCTTCGCTGGCATCCCGGTCACACTCAGAACCAGTGCCCTCTTCGACATCCCACGTTTGTCCCGTCCCCTGCTTCTTCCCCGCAGTCGTCCTGCTCCGGAGCTTGATCCTCTTGCTCCTCCCGTTCCTCTTACAGATCCGCTCGTCCTGTATCTTCTCCCCGCCAACAGACGGCTCGTCGCCCCCCTCCTTCCGACGATGATACCTGTGTTGACAATGACACTTGGGACGACACCGCTTATGCAAACACGTCCGGTTCCCCCTGCCATGGAGACTAGTTCAGTTGGAAACTGAACCATAACCGGGAGGTAATGTTATGACTTGCCCCTATCATTTCTTTTCTTCGTCTCATTCTTCGACTCGTCTTTGTCATGTACCATTACTAATCCACAGCTTCTGCCTCATTCCATACTGTGAATTACTCACTCCTACTGCGGATTACTCATCCACTTCATAATCCTTTAGTCATCGTTCTATTCTTAGATTGTACGCTTACTTATCCACAGTCTTCATGACTCATTTCATACTGCAGATTACTCATACTCCTTCCATCGTGTTCCACAATGTTCCATCGGCTTAGTCATATGCCTTTCTCATTACTTATATAAACCTCGCTACACCACGTAGATACCCCAAGCTAGATCTTCTCTGGACTCCCCTGTACTCTCGTACTCATCCAATCTAGCTCATACCCTTGTAGCCACCCCTTTGCGGGAAGACCCTCTGAAAGCCCTCGTCCTGCTTTTGACTGGACACTCAGCTTTACCCCTTTGTCCCATGCTAACCTTCTTCTAGGTTAAGCACACTCCTTGGAGGCATTCGACCTCACCTAAGTCTCGTGTCGCTGATACACTTGATTTCTCCAATAGCCCTTGAAGCTACTTGTACTCCGGCGACTCACCATCGCTCATCTCATTGCTCTAGGCAACCTCCTTGTTCTCAGAGGCTACGCTCGTCCCTGCCTGGGCCAAGCATAACACCCAAGACCCATGGGAGAATGTAAACCTCTCAGACAAGACAAAAGCCATACTCCGAAGTCTAGGAGTGTCTCCCCGTTCACATGGGCAATCCACGATGCCGAGCATCAGTATCGCAAGAAAGCAAGCAGAAGTCATCCTGGATCCAGGACAGTTTGACGGATCCTACACTCGATTTGACGAGTGGTGGACCAAAATGCTAGTCTTCTACAAAACCAATCGGGATGTTTTCATTGACACCAAAGACACCACTTTGGCAGTCCTCTCTCGCATTGGAGACATGGGAGAAAAAGACAAAAATGGAGCTGGCACTTGGGCCCAGAATGAGCTCAAAAAGCGAAGAATCAATGGAGCCAGATAGCTCAACATAGACGAGCTCGAAGAGCTCCTCAATGGCCATTTCCGAATAGGAAACGAATGAGACATTGCCATTAGGTGACTCATGGATAGAAAACAAGGAAGGACCAAATGAACACAGGTCTTCCTCATGCACTGGTTGTCACTATACGACCAGGCATGATGTGACTCCCAAATGGGAATCACATTGTTGAAGTGAAATGCCTGCCAAGAAATCATCCGACACATGTTCCTACAAGGGGAATGACCAGCAGATATCCACCAATACATCTGCACTATCCAAAAGTACGCCAATGCCATTGAGGCCTTCGAGACAAGAAATAAATCGTCTTTCTCAAACATCTGTCATGATCCGAATGCGATGGATGTGGATACCATTGAATCTTCAGACATACACTGAACGTCACCAGGCTGCTACAACTGTGGCAAAGATGGTCACCGAGCACGGGACTGTAAAGCACCATTCACGAGGTGCAAAGAATGCGGATTTTCACGTGGCAGACACCGATGAGAGTGTCTGAAATATAAACCAAAAACAGTAAGGAGTGTGGAGAAAACTGCTGAAAAAAACAAAACCCAGCCTAACTGGATAAAGGCTGTGAAAGGACTTGACCTGGAGGCTGCAAGGGCCTATTTCCGTGACCTAGAAATCACACAGGGAAAAGAGTAAGGGAGACCCAATCGGGAAAGGTACCTCCCCCTCTTATGGACAAAATTCCTTTTCATACTTGATGCCTAGATAGTGCTAGTACAAATTCTTTTTCTTTTGTTTCACCGAATCGTTTCTCTTGTTTACCAGTAGAAAATAGTGAATGGGAGGTAGTAGACAAAACCTCCATTATCAATAATGTACAAAAAAATATTTCTGTATTAGATATGCATGAAATGGCCAAATTGGCAATGGACGAAGATTACGTACCTTCTATTTCTTCTTTACATACATATTCTTCTCAATGTGGTAGCCTACCAGAAGAATCAACCGAAGCTGCTATCTCGAAAGAGCGTGCTCCCCAGGAAGGGAGGCTTAATTTGGCTTATACAAAAATAAAAAATAGTTTGAATCCTCAGATCCCAACTGAGCAGAAGGTCCACACACTGCACCCACCAAGAGAACTAACCATAAAAATCGACATAATTACAAAATCCAAAAATATATCCATCAATGCACTCTTAGATAGTGGTGCCACCAGAATATTTATTGATACCGAATGGGCTAAGACCCAAAGAATCCCATTGAAACCCCTAGAACTCATTGTACTGGTATACAATATAGATGGTACCATCAACTCGGCAGGAGGAATTGTTTATACCTCCGAAATGATCATTGATTATCAGAGACATCGCGAGAAAATAATAGCCGATGTCACTAACCTTGGAAAAAACCACATGATTCTCGGTTATACATGGCTATGTGAACATAACCCCATGATTGATTGGATCAAAGGCATGGTAGAACTAAACCAGTGCCCATACTCTTGCCAAGCGTTGAACGCTATATACCAGTCTAGGATGGAAGAAGCAGAATGAGATCACTCTGAGAGGGTCTACAAAACAACTGCACCACACCCAGCCAATAGAATCGAACTGGAAGACGCCTTCAAACTTGTACCTGAAGCATACCACGACTATTTAGATGTCTTCTCAAAGAAGGCTAGTGAATGCATGCCCAAAAAGAAACCATGGGATCATGCAGTAGATCTAAAACTGGACTTTGTTCTGAAGAAAGGAAGATTAATTCCTCTGAACCCGACTGAACAGGATGAGGTCAAAGCATTTGTGGAAGATCAGTTATCTAAGGGCTACATTCGCCCCTCTAAATCGCCACAGATGTCGCCAGTTTTCTTCATTACCAAGAAGAATGGAAAGAAATGAATGGTCATGGACTATAGATACCTAAACGAGGGAACTGTGAAAAATAACTACCCTCTTCTGCTCATTTCACAAATAGTAGATAAATTAAAAGGAGCTACAATGTTCACCAAGATGGACCTCTATTGGGGATATAACAACATGAGAATCAAAGAAGGAGATGAATGGAAAGGAGCCTTCGTCTGCCATCTTGGATCATTTGAATCCACTGTCATGTTTTTCAGGATGTGTAATTCCCTGGCTACATTTCAATGGATGATGAACGAGATCTTCTCTGATATGGACGACGTAGTAATAATATATATAGACGATTTATTAATCTTTACACATGGAGATATGGCACACTATCAGGCAATGGTTAAAAAAGTCTTAGAAAGACTACGCAAAAATGACTTATTCATTCAACCTGAGAAATGTTTCTTTGGAGTTAAAAAGGTCGACATGCTAGGCATGGACATCTCTTGCGATGGAATCTCAATAAACCAGGAAAAGCTAGATGGCATTGCAAAGTGGCTGGTCCCCACAAACGTAAAAGCTGTTAGAAGCTTCCTAGGTCTGGCAAACTTCTATCACCGCTTCATTACCAACTACAGTTTGGAAGCAAGACCCTTACATGACTTAACAAAAAAAGATAAACCCTGGAACTGGGGAGAAGCCCAACAAAAAGTGTTTGACACACTTAAGTGAAGATTGACAACCGCCCCTGTACTTGCATACCCTGATGATACTACACCATATCAGGTTGAATGTGATGCATCAGATTTCGCCACTGGAGCAGTGCTCTCAACATTGAAGAATGACAAATGGCACCCTGTAGCCTATATGTCACATTCCATGATGCCGGAACAATAGAACTATCCGATTGCTGACAAAGAAATGCTTGCCATCATCCTAGCACTTGAGCAATGGCATCACTACTTGGAAGGTGCTAGACACCCCTTCGATATATGGACAGATCATAAGAATCTGCAATATTTCATGAAAAGTCAGGACTTGAACTGATGTCAAGCGAGATGGGCTTTATACCTCTCCTGCTTTGACTACATACTCGTTAACAAATCCGGTACCTCAATGGGAAAGGCAGATGCACTGTCTAGACGAGAAGACCACATGGAAGGAATTGAAAATGACAACAAACAAATGATTTTCATTCCACAATCCCACATCCGATCTCTAGAAGAGATCTCACTCTTTGATAAAATAAAAGAAACACATTCAGGTTATAAAACTCTCAATGGGTCGATCCTCCATGAAAGATTATATTTTTATAACGACAAACTTTGGGTTCTGATAGAACTCCATCAATCTGTGATCATACAATTCCACAATCACCTCTTCTTTGGACATAAGGGAGCAGAAAAGATGTTAGAATTTGTCACCCAATACTACTCATGGCCACATCAGGAAATCAGTATAGAGATAATATTCCCTGGTATTCCCTATGCCTTATAACAACACAAATTAAACTAGCTAGAGTTTATGTATTTTGGATGTAGATAACAGCTAGATAGTTGAAATTTTGCTCAGTTAAAATTTTCAAGGGTATACCTAGGTATATCATCAATATCTAGACATATCATCACTTCACCAATTTCCTGATACAGGAGCCAGAAAACAAATACAGGACTATTGCCATGCATGCAAACACTGCGCTCGTATGAAACCCACTAACATTCCGCCAGCCGGATTGTTGAAACTGTTAGAAGTCCCTGAGGGACCATGGAAAAGCATATCTGCTGATTTCATTACTGGACTTCCACAATCACATGGCTTTGATAGTATGTTAGTGGTCGTAGATAGGTTCTCGAAAGAAGTAGTGTTTATTCCCACCAACAAAATAGTCACTTTGAAAGGAACAGCAGAGCTGTATCATGATTACATGTGAAAACATCACGGACTTCCTGATTCCCTTGCTTCTGACAGAGGTCCACAGTTTGCCAGCCAACTAATGGTTGACCTCTTTAAACTATTGAAAATAGAAAAGAAAATGTCCATGGCATATCACCTCCAGACCGATGGACAAACGGAGCACATAAACCACGAACTTGCACAATACCTCCATCTCTTCACAGCAGAAAAACAGGATCAATGGGTCAAATGGCTAGCCCTCACCCAGTTCAATTTTAACAACACCCAATCATCTTCCACTGGTTTCATGCCATTCTAGTTAACAAAAACCTTCACCCCTCGCTTATCGTTCGAACCAACCATAGTGAAAGCTCCAGCAGCTCAGGAATTTGCTAGTGACATGAAAGCCAATCTACAAATGGCCAAAAACAATCTCGAGAAAACCCGCAAGAGAATGAAAACTCAAGTAGACAAATATCATTTGGCGGCGTCGGAATACAAAAAAGGAGACCTCATGTGGCTTTCCACTGAACATCTCGATCTTGATGATCGACCATTACATAAATTGACAGAATGCTGGATCGGTCCTTACCAAATAGTCAATATGTTTACCAATAGCATGGAACTCTTATTCCCAAAATCTGTGAAGGCTCGCTCAACAGTTAATGTGTCCCAAGTCAAATGATACATTGAACCATTGCCCAGACAGCCCGTTGTGCATCCCGGACCTGTTTCTGTCAATGATGAAGGAACAGAAGAGTTTGAAGTTGACTACATTGTCAACTCTCATCCCATTGGTTGCAGATTTCAGTATCTGGTACACTGGAAAGGATATGACACATCCAATCAAACTTGGGAGCCAGCCTCCGCATTGAAGAATGCTCAGGGAGCAATCAATGACTTCCACTGCCATAAACCTTTGGCTCCTCATCATCTTAAAATGTCCTGCACTTTATTTGATGGTATTTTCTCTACCCCAGTGATAAACTTCACCAATGATACTATGGAACCTCTGCCTGATCTGGAATCTCAGGCCTAGTTGGGGGGTGATGTTACGTTTCTCATTTTATCACCTAACTTTTTACTTTTATTTCACTCTTTCAAAGTCACATGACCTGCTTAGTCAGCTATCACATGATTGATCATGTGATGTCATGTGCCCTTATCTCTTATCTATGACATCATACCTCGTGTCTTACTTACTCCCACAATCATGAGAATACTATAACTCTATATAGCAATACAGTTATGCCTTAGTAAGTAGTTAGTCAGCCACAGCCTGCCCTAAGCTAGTCCGTGCACGTCTTGTAGTAGTATATAACCTTGAATACAAACCACCAAACAAGCCAGTCTTGTTCTGGTTGGATTCCCTCTAACCTACACAGTCCCCTCTTAAGTCTTTGTTTCGAGTCGAGGTGCCAAGGCCCATATTGGGTTATAGGTTGCCTTCAGCTTTTGACCAGATGCTCATGCTTTATCTTTCATCTCGTGCTAACTTTCATCTAGGTTGAGCATATCCCTTGGAGGCACTTCAACCTCACTAAGCCAGGTGTTGCAGATACACTCCACTTCTCTGGTAGCCCTTACCAAGGCTACTTGTCCTCCAGCAACTCTCGATCGCTCGTCACTCCAGCAACTCACCATTGCTCATCATGTTGCTTTAGGCAACATCCTTGTTTACAGAGGCTATGCTCGTCCCTACCTGGGCCAAGTGTAACAGCCCTCATCAATCACCATCCCTATCCTCATACCACCATGATAGCTTGACAATGACTAGTGATGTATCAGTCTGGTTAGGTCTGGTTCTTTGAGGATTTTCGTGAATGCTGAACTGAACCTGGCATCCAGTTCAGCCAAATCTGCAAACATTAAACATGACCAAAGATAAACATGAATGCATGTTCAGTTCACATTCAGACACGTTCAAACACATTCAGCTTAGTAACTAGTAACAGTTGTAGAGACATGTCTATCTAATCAAATCCACTGCCATTCATACCAGCAACCTCACTCAATACAAAAGATACAAGTTGAAATGCATGGGCCTCTGCCTCTATCCCTGCTCCAATGTGGCCCTTATGGTAGCTAGCTTTCAGCAGCTGCAGAGCCTTGAAGACATGAGGTACAAGCCAGTTCCGAAGATAAATATCTGTGAGGCCGCCAGATGAAAATGCATGTTCCGAGGCAGTTGAAGAACCTTGTATGGCAAGATAATCATGGGCCATGCAAGCAAGAGTTGTGAATTGAATTGAATGGTGCTGAGAGAAATATAAGTATGTCTATAATGTACCTTGAAGAAAAACTTATCCCCCACCAACATACAATATCACCCCCAATATCTTCCGAGTCCACCAACAGGCTCAAAAGATACAAATTCAGCTTGGCTCTTGAATTGGCAGAGCTTTCTGACCTTTTATTAGCTTGTATTGCCTGCTGCATCCCTGAATGACCATACTGGATTGAACCAGAGCTAGTATGAGCAACTGGAGAAAATGGTTAATGGGATCCAAATAGCACAGAAGGAGGCTGTGCAAACCTGGTTTCAACTGCTGGTTCGCAGGTTGCTGGTCATGATGAGATGGTGTCATGATATAGTATCTATCAAACTTCCAATTGGGATAGTGTTACGATGGGTCCAGGTAGGATCGGTCATAGACTCGAAGTGACTTAGAGTACTGAGGCTAAGGCGAAGGCTAAGGGCTAGGGGTACGAAGGTCAACAGGACCTGAGTATACACTGAACTCCGAGTACTATGGGGATCGGAAGGGATGGAGGGGCTATGAGTCTCAATGTTGAGAAGCTCAAGGACTGACTAGGCAAAGCCTAGGAGGGACTAAGGAGGACAAGGGTGGCTAAGAGCGATGATGTTCGAGTAGCTCTAGCTTAGGGTTACATGATGAGAGTGGTACTCTATATATACGATTGAGATGGAATGCCAGGGAATGGCATGGAAGAGAGTGAGTCATCTGCAGTGTGAAATGAGTCAGAAACTGTGGGTAGCTATGAGTACAGTAAGCTTGGATCAAGGAAACGAATCATCCACAGTATGGAGAGAATAGGAAGCTGCAGATGGCAGTGCAATCAGAAGAGATAGGAATGGTGGATAATCTGCAGAGGAAGTATCATGAACGGCGCAGATGTCTAAAGTACAGGTAAGGTGGTGTGACTCATTAGAGTAGCGTGACTCAAGGAGAGTATAGAGAAGAAAAGAGAAGAAATGGGTATATCATAACAGATAGGGTGTTAGCTGCCAGTGAATGATGTCTCAAATGGAGTGGATACAAACTATATCTTCAAACTTCTTTACACCATCATTGAACTTTGCCAGAGACCACTTTTTCTTAACATAAGCAAGCTTAATCCCTGAATCAAGCACTGAAATAAAGATAAAACTCAGAAAGACAGAGAAAGGGTATAAGCAACAAACCCATGGTTATGAAGTATACATCAGACTTGTCTGAGCTATGGTACCACTTCATGAGATTATCCAGCCCAGATTGAAGCACAGCTGAAAAGTCATCAAACAGAGGATCTGTAGCAAATTCTTCCCAGTGCTGTGCAAGGAACTCAAGTACAGGGATGGACCAAGAAAGTGAAGGGTATGCCACTGTCGAAAAGCTTTGAGTCACAGTCGCAGGTTTCTGACAGACTATATTAGCATGCCAAGCTTTGCAAAGAGTGGTACATACCTGGAGAACTCAGTGTATGAGTTCAAGATACTCCCACTCAGTGCCTGACAATTTATAGTCAGCATACTTTCACTTTTTCCTGAGTGCTGGTACTTTCTTGCTATCATCTGCTTCTTTTATAAAATGGATAACCGCCTGAAATAAAAATAAGTATTTGCAACAATAATCTACCTATACATATCTTATAAAGTTTTAGAAACCATTCTAGACAAGAAAAAAGTGAGACCCAATGAGTATAGACCCACTTGGTCAATTCGAGCACAGGGACATTTACATCCTCACAAGTTTCATGAAAAAATGCTCATGCCTGGGGGGATTTCCAGATCTTTCCAGATCATGTCAGGTACACACCTGATTAATGAGCACCAATGCTTTACTCATTGCATCCGCAGGACAGAAGTTGGGCACATCATCATTGTCTGACTCATCCGACTCAAGCCAAGACTTGGAGTCACCAGCATCAAGATCATCGATGACTATAACAGAGTTCTGAACCTCTTCAAGCTTCTAGGCTTTTACTCTGAGCTTTCGTGCAAGCTGAGTCCTCAAGGTGGGCAAAATCTTGTGAATGAAGTGGCCACTGGCAACAGAAAGATGTATGGTGTGTTCCATGCATCTAGATCACAAGATCACATGTAAGTTGCATAAGTATCACTTCAAAGGGTGTGATTGTTACTGGATATGTCTCTGTTTATGATTTCCAATCCCTGCTTCAGATACTATTCAGACTCACAGCACAGTCTGCATCACTCAAGGCTGTGGCTGACATCTCCTTGTTGTCTGACTCAGTCTCATCACCACTGTCTTGGTGACCGTTAGTTCCAGAACTTGTGGTCAGGGCATCTTGCAACACGTTGAGGTCAGAATTGACTTGGAGTGGAGGTCAGATAGAGTTATCACATGCTTCAGCCTCATCCTCGCTGCTGAGCTCAGCACACTGTGCCTTGCATTTGCCATGATGAATGGCCCAGGCACAAGAAAAACCAGCAACATTGTTGGGATGAAGCAGGCACTTGGATGGCTTGGAAACATGGTTAATACAACAACTGCCTGCAGTCTTTGCAACAGGAGTGGGAACATGTAGTTTAATCCCACTCGAAGTACCAGTAGGTCCAGTATCCAAGGTGATGGGTGAAAGTGGGACCTCGCCATCTACATTGTGAAAGAACTGAATCTGAGATGCGTCTAGCAATTGGCCATCAGAACCGAGTGCACATTGCTGAGTGTTGGATGACATAGTCACTGGGATCATGAGTAGGCATAGATAGTGGGTTTGGACTTGAATCACATTGCTGACAGCTTTATTCATGATGCAGGATTCACCGCTAGCATTGGGTTTGAGTTCCAAGAGAATCTTGAGGGTGGTGGTAACAAGTTGCACAAAGCAAGTTTCTGGCAAGAATTCCTTGGATGATCAGCAGCATGGTAAATCAGTCGCATAGGACCCTTCTCTCTTGCTAGCAAGGATGCCAACATCTCAGATCCACCAGCAAGAAATGAATCAAGGTTATATTAAAGTGGCTTCTTTAAAGAGTGGAAGTTAATGGTTCTGAACATGTTCAAACACATTCAGAACCTCACATAGATGTTCAGCATCTTGTGAATGTGAATGTGAACAAATGTTCGGTTCAATGCTCTCACCAAACTTTGAACTGGACCAATGTTCAGTTCAGGAAAAGTCCAGTTCAAACTAAAGTTCAGGACCAGACCGATACATCACTAACAATAACACAACACCATTACCATCACCATCCCCCTCACACTACCACCATGATGGCTTGCTGACAACACAACAGTGCTGATGTCATGACAGTGACAACACCTGTCTGCCCCCCCACTCCACTGTCCCCATCCCCCCACCATGCAGAAGCAATTGATCCCCTTCTGCTTGTATGGCACATGATCCAATATTACCATATATAGCTATAACCCAACTAGGGTTAGGGTTAAGTTTCACTTTCTTGGGGTCGAAAAATTCAACCTTAGCCAATCGACTTGTAAAGCACACCAGTGATAGAACGACCATATCTAACCTTGATACAAGTGTTTTTGAGGTCAAAGAGAC
>JBBPPG010000864.1:0-14408 GCA_038091855.1 Leccinellum luteum
GGGCGGGGCGGGGGCGCGGGGGGATGTGCTGGGTGGGGGTGGTATTGGGGGCGGAGCGTGTTGATAGGATGGAGTTCCTGTTTGAAGCGGGAATGGGCTCCATGGACCTTCTGTGTGTGACGGTGACTCCGCCGACGCCGAGAATGCGCGAGGCCTTGTCGATCTGGTTGTCGGTTTGCTCAGGCTGTGGAGGAGACACGGTGATGTAGTCGAGCTCGTCGGCGAGGGCGGGTTCCGTGGAGTTTGGAAGGGAAGAAGAAGGAAGCGCGGGAGAACTGACAGTTTGTTTGCGGGAAAAAGACTGTTCAGATACTCTGCTTTTGAGCATTTTGCTGTCGCTGACGGCGCGTGTCCCTGTCAACGCGCGCATCGATGGCGTTGGGGAGGCGGCGACGGGGACGTTCAATGTCATTAAAAAAAAAAAAAAAGGAGCGAGTGACTGAGGTTGGATGACAAGAGACGCTGATTTATACAACACGCGACGGCTATTAACGACATTAATTCAGTTCAAATCCTCCGCTCCTCGTGAATCACCGACAGTGTCTGTTGTCCAATCCAAGTGCAACCAGGCTCTACCTTCAAAAATCCCCTCACATGGCCTGGCTCGACGCACACGTATCTTTCCCTGTTCATTGTTAGTTTCGCGCTGTGGCACCGACAGATCGTGTACGTACCATCCACCGTCCTCCATATCCCCGATCTTGCTTCCCGCAACTTCCTGCGGGTTCCAGAGTACGACGTCCTTGAGCCCCGTCACTTTGATCTCGACTCCCCCGCCCGGCCAAGTCACTTCATATTTCTGCCCCGCGTCCTCGTAGACAGAGTCAGTGTACTTGCGCACGTCCACTCCAGCCCGCGTCTCCGTCTTTGCCTCGTTTCGTCCCTCCTCTGTCGTCTCCGTCTTGTCGTAGTACGTCTTGTTCTGCAGCGGAAACACAAGCACCTTGTCCGCCGGTGCGCGAATGTAGTTGTGGAACAGTGCCTGAAACTCTAGATTGTAGGGCGGATACGCGCTCGACGTCGATGTGTTCATCACATGGAGATCCGTGCTCAGTTCGTACTCCCCCAGCGTTACCACGTACGCAAGATGGAACGATCGATCGTACGATGCCTTGATGCTTGGCGTTGGATCCAATGCTACGACGCGCTGAGCATGCACATAGACGGATCGATCAACGTGGATCGCTCACTCAGTCGGACAGATACACCCGACTCGTCGTCCGTGACGACCCTGTCAAACGTCCACTCTGTATTTCTCGCGAATCCGTGCTGGCCCAGCCGCGCATGCTCTGCGTGGCTTGGGGGTCCAAAGCACGGGAATACCACAGGAATGCCCCCGCGGACCGCCTTGGATCCGTCGAGGACGGCCTTGGACGACACGAACAACCGCTCGACAGGGACGGCGACCCTAAGCGAGCCTGACTTCCAAGACGTGACCGTGGCCCCGTAAAGGAGGATTTCGGCTGATGCGCCCTGGAAACGCGAGTGAGAGACGTCGCGAGTATTCCTCCAGACCGACGTGCCTTTGGATGGGTGAGGATGAGGCGACCTTTATTATCGTGTTGTACGGGCATTTGTACTTGATGAGAGAGCCTGTGGCTGAGGGTTTCGTTTCTTACTAGTATGTGGTGTGGCGGTCCACCCCACCCCGCCTCTTGTACGTAGACAACAACGACTACATACATACATACTCTCTCTCTCCATGATGGACTCGTCCTTTAACTTGGAAGACGTCAGATCATTCTCTTAGTACACACTCTCGTTCAACTCACAAATATTTTATCTTTTCAGATCGCTCCGATTGCTGTCTTAATGGACGAGCTTCGCTCAGAAGACGTCCAGCTCAGACTCAACGCCATTCATAGCATACCCACCATAGCTCTTGCTCTCGGCCACGATCGCGCCAGGGATGAGCTCGTTCCTTTCCTTCAGGACTCTGTCGACGACGAGGACGAGGTCTTGTTGGCTTTGGCAGAAGAACTCGGTCGAAATTTCGAGGATTACATCGGTGGACCCCAGTATGCTCACGTTTTGCTCGGTCCCTTAGAGAATCTCTCCGCTGTAGAAGAAACCTTGGTCAGAGACAAGGCATGTTCCCATATCACCAGTCTACCCTTCTCTAATTCCCTTGTCCCAAGGCTGCCGAATCCATCGCGAAAATAGCCGCTGTTCTCTCCACCGGTCAGATAGAAGAGTATTACATTCCCCTCTTAAAGCGCTTGTCCCAAGGCGAATGGTTCACCTCCCGAACTTCCTCCGCCGCACTTTATTCCCCAGTCTACTCTAAAGTATCGCCCGTCATCCAGGACGAGTTGAGAAAAGCCTTCGCCGCCCTTGGTGCCGATGACACCCCCATGGTGCGACGCGCTGCTGCGCGGTGGCTTGGAGTGCGTTTTGGATTCTTGAACCTTTCCCCCACCTGCTCACGTTCACCCAGCCTCTGGTCAAAAACCTCCCCAAGCACCAAGTGCTCTCAGATGGCCTGCCAATCTATCGCAGGCTTCAGTCAGACGATCAGGATTCCGTACGCCTGTTGACGGTCGAGGATCTGATCGTCATCGCTCAGCAACTTACCCCACCCGAAGTCAAGGAACAGCTCTTGAAGCAAATAAGACATAGCGTTGCCGATAAGAGCTGGAGAGTACGGTACATGGCCGCCACTCATTTCAACGAGGTGCGTGTCACGATCGATCCGCACTGGCAATCACGAGTGATGATCCACCGTCTTTTAGCTTGCCGAGGCAGTTGGCACAGAGTTAGTCAGAGAGGAACTGATCGGGCAGTATGTTCAACTCTTGAAAGACAACGAAGCAGAAGTACGGACCGCGGCTGCTGGCCAGATCCCGGGTACTGTCCACCCTTGCATTTTTATCCACTCATCAGTGTTGATTTCCGTCGATCCCCAGGATTTTCTAAGCTTCTCGAAAGAGATGTCATTTTGACGCGCATCGTGCCTTGCGTCCGTGACTTGTCACACGACACATCGCAACATGTCAGAGCTGCTCTCGCGAATCAGATCAGTGGACTAGCTCCACTCCTCGGTCGCGAAGCAACAGTCGAACATTTGCTCCCGTTGTTCCTTCATCTGTTGAAGGATGAGTTCCCCGAGGTTCGCCTCAACGTTATCAGTAAACTTGAAACAGTCAACGGTGGTACGAAGAGTTATGACAACATATCGACATTCCTGCCTGATTCAGATTTCTTCCAGTGATTGACATCGAGCTCCTGTCCGAAAGTCTTTTACCTGCCATTATCGAACTGGCAGAGGACAAGTCGTGGCGCGTTCGGCAAGCGATCATCGAGTACATTCCTCTTCTCGCAACGCAGTTGGGAAAGCCATTTTTCGACGATCAACTCGGGAACTTGTGTATGTCCTGGCTGGGAGACACCGTGTTCAGCATACGCGAAGCCGCTACTACAAACCTCAAGAAGCTGACCGAAGTCTTTGGCGTCGAGTGGGCAAAGGTTGCCATCGTTCCCAAGGTCGTTGGCATGGGTCAGCATCCCAACTACCTGTATCGGATGACTACTGTGCAAGCTATCACGGTTTGTCTACCACCTCTGGAATTCCAAATTTTCGTTGATCGCGATCCTCCAGACCATTTCACCCTCCTTGAATTTGCCCATCATTCAATCAGAGATCATTGTTCCCCTATTACAACTCGCCATTGACCCCATTCCCAACATACGATTCAATGTTGCCAAGGCGTTGGAGGTTTTGGCGACATCATTTAGCGACGCTCCGGAAGGCAAAGAATTTGTGAAGCAGAAGATCTTTCCTGTCCTGGAGCAACAGAAGAACGACGCAGACGCAGATGTCCGATACTTCTCTATGCGTGCACTGCAAAAGGCGTTGTCGGTGCTAGAACAGTCTGGTAGGCAGGATCCTCGTCTCTGAAATAAACCACGTTCACCTGCCTGCGCAGGATAGAGTGGAAATAATCAGTGAATTAAGAGTAATACCCAATCACTCGTCCTATTCAGTTCGTTGGGCAGTCAGACAAAGCGTAACGAGTATTGTACCTCCTCTGCAATCTAACGAATTTCGCTCGCGTGACCACTATCTGTCAAAGCGGGCGCTTCGAAAGTGTATGGTGTGCGCACAATGATGCGGCGTGTTTAATAATCGACTACCTTAATCGGGAGCACAATGATGGACCCACCGAATGGAAACTGTGTGTTCTCCACAGATCCACAAACCCACAAAACGAGAATGTAAAAAGGCGTACGTCCCCTGCTCTTCTCGTCATCTGCTCCTTCTCCCACTTCCTTTCCGATGCTTCCCCCCATGGGCTGTGCCTTCTTAACGTCTCCGATGCGAACGCTCTCTCTTACATTGCTACTCATCTGGGTGGCCATTTCATTCCCTCTTGTGAACGGAACATTAATGAGCAATGCTGGAAATTGCTCCTCAAATGAATTTTGGTATGAGCCAATTCAAGCTTGCATACCTCTCGGCGGCGAACATCTGGTCCCGAGTGTTCCACCGTAAGCTCGTCTGCATCTCAATGAACGAGTGGTTAATAATCGCACTAGTTCCGGAACCGCGTGCCCTCGAAATGGAAATTGGTATTGGTCGAACCGTACGGGATTTTGCTGCAGATGCATGAATCGTGCTTACTCCCCGTGCACTCACAGAACTCGCCGTCTGCCTGCCTACAAGTCCAGAGTCAGACGTTTCATCTTCGGGCTCTTTGTCGTGTCCTGCCCATCATACCTGGGATGCTGTCGCAAGCAAGTGTATCAGAACTGGATACGCACGACGATCGACCTCCTCAGGCTGTGGTTCAACGGAGTTCTGGTAAGGGCAATGATCCATTGACTGGTCAGCGATGTCTCAGCCAATCGCCAGGTTTTCCGAGAAAGCGACTTGCCTTCCCCGCCGCAACTCCGCTCCTTCCAGTGTGCGCTGTCCGACAGGGTGGTACTGGAGTGCCCAGCTGAACAGCTGCGCTCCCGCGTATCCGAGCGCGATCTGGTCACTGGCATGCGGGAAGGGTACTGTCTGGTCACACTCGACCTTGACATGTCAAAGGGTTGCTTCGCCATCGCAACGTGCCCTGCCTGGCACTCCTTCTCGGCGTCCGTCACCGTCTATGTCCGCAAGGCAAAGCTCACGTCGGCACGGTCTCAAATCACGAGCTGTTGACCCAATGTGTCCACCTGGACTGGACGCATGTCCTATTTTGAAGGCTGGCGATTGGAGTGACTATGAATGCATTGATTCGAAATACGATATCCAACACTGTGGAGGTTGCTCGATGGACGGTCGAGGAGAAGACTGTACGTCAATTAAGGGGGTGTGGAACGTCGAATGCAGCCAAGCGCGTTGCTCTGGTTCGTACGTTTTAGCAGCGTCCGAAGCGTGTGCTGACAGTCGTTTAGTGCTGGGCTGTAGGATGGGGTATATCCCAAGTGCGGATCAAAGGATCTGTATCAAGCTGTAGCTCGTCTGTTGTGTATGGTTTTTGAATCTATCCAAGTTACTTTAACGTTTCAGTCATCCTAATACGTACATACCGAGTGTCTCGTGGCGGCACACAAACGCTGAAAAACTCGATGCTTCAACACTTGAACTTGCGTTGGGTCGATTCCTGTTATCCTGACCCTGACGGCCGGTGTGCTAGCAATATTTTCTGTCACGTCATTCGCTGCCATTTACCTCTCGATGTCTGATCCATGTGAGATGGGACGGCGACAACATAATATGTAATCTCGTCCACATGCAGAGGTCAGTGATTAGGTGACCTTATTCTTCCTCCACCCACTTGTCTGCAAGAGGTCCAAGTTTGGGGAGATGATATCGCGAAAGTCCACCCATCGAAGCACCAAGGAAAGCCTGAATCCTGGATCGCGTTGAAACAAGAAAGTCATGAGCAAAGCTCCCACGTCCATGCATTCTGACCTTACGCCATCGAAAATCCTGACACGCAAAGGAGCCAGGCGAGAAGGGAACAGAACCACGACGGAAGTCGCAGTATGGTAGCAAGAATGTGCGCGGCAAGTAGAGGAGTCGTCAGGAGCGCTGACTGGTATGCTGCATGTGGTGACCGGTCACATTCAAAATGAATCAAACGATAACAAAGGTGGCTAACCATGAAAACGAACGTAGTCATTGTGTGTTTCCGAGACAAGCAGGATGAAGGCTAAAGGGAAAGACGTAAGCACGATCAAGAATATATGGTGAATTTGTCGAACCTGATATCGGTCCGAGCAGATATGCGAATGCGGCCAGAACGTCGACGCGGAGACCATAAGTAGTTTCCCATCCGTTGTGCTGTGCACGCTCAATGTCTGTACTCGGAGCGGTGACAGACATCGCAGTAGACGTCGGTAAGCCTCCAGACTGATAAGAGGTTTGGCTGTCCGAAAACCAAACTCTCGAACTGGACAAGGATTTGGGAGGGAGGCGAGAAGGATCATCTGGGGGAGGACTCTGTGTGTGTGCATATCAGAGATCAATGCAAGAGGGAAGGATAGAAATGCAAGCGTACATAGGGGGCAAACGAGCCGGCAAAGCTGGAGGCCATCATCATCGTAATCCGCAGGAACCCGGATGTTATTACCCAAGCGTTAGATCCGAGTAGCCGGTGTGGCTGTGTGCGGTAAATGCCGGACGGACTCTGATTTTGCCACGGACTGAACTCTCGCTCACAGCACCCGCCAAGACATCGGGCAAGAAAACGTCACAGAACGCCCATCGAACGACCCAAGCATGGTGAGCCTGTATCCTTGAACCTCCCGGAGTCATCCTGCCAAATTTCGTGGCAAATTACGCTTGGAGAGCGTTGGATGCACTCCCGATAGCCCCGATGTCTATGGGTCTTCTGACAATCCCTCCAGGCTGATAACTCGGCACCCGTCACTCTGCGCACGCGGAAATTCATAACCAACCGTCTTCTTTCTCGCCGCCAATTTGTCCTCGATGTCCTTCACCCGTCCCGCCCCAATGTCTCCAAGTCCGACCTCCAGGAGAAGCTTGCTATCCTGTACAAGAGTGAGAAGGACCGTGTCGTCCTCTTCGGCTTCCGAACACACTTTGGTGGTGGAAGAAGCACAGGCTTCGCCCTCATCTACGACGATGAGGTCTCACAAAAAAAGTTTGAGCCCAAGTACCGCTTGATCAGGGTCTGTCCACCCTCTGCGTCTCGTTTGCGTTCCTCATCCTGCCCTTTTAGAACGGTCTCCTAACCAAGGTCGAGCAACCATCTCGCAAGCTACGGCACGAAAGGAAAAACCGCGCGAAAAAGGCGGGCCTTTTGCAGACTGTCTATCCTTCTGAGCTTACAATCACGCGTTCTAGGTTCGGGGAACCAAGAAGACCAAAGCCGCAGAACCCCCCAAGAAAGGAAAGAAATAGTGGTTTTGTGTCGAAACCAGGTTTTCCACCTCTCGTGCTCGATTACTTGTCGTTCAACTTTCGTAATATCTGTAGGGAAGTTGTACATATCGCACATGTCATTTTATCCTCTGCACACGCCCATGGATCTATGCATATGCAAAACAGCCAAAAAGATCTTCCATTAGCGCACGAGATCTAAATGTATTACAACATAGGTTGGATATGCTGGGTATCATGTGAGAATGAGAGAACCTTGTTCACCAGGCAGCAAACCTAAAAGCCCAGTTTCTTGTGTATGATATCTGGATCTTCTTGGTACTCCTCTGCCGAGACCCACATCTGCAAAGAGAAAAAAAGGTAAACCTCAGCGTTCAATACCACGTGCGACTGTCAGACCTTCTTGAAAGTTCCCAATCCTGCAAGTATAGATCCACCTATCCAAGTTGAATACTTCCTCTCCGGTGGTGCGTAAATTTTGATCTTGACGTCTTTGAGAGCCAACTTCTTGACTTCATTGAGGAGCCGATCACCAAAACCTGCGATAGACGGTACACAATTCAGTGAAGCCCGTCCAGTTTAGTGAACATCATCAGCTTACCTTTACATAATGTGCTGCCTCCGCTTAGGACGATGTTCGAAAAGAGATTCTTGCGCAGATCCAGATCGACTCTATTGATGGAATCTACCACAACTTGGTGGACGCCGGCATATTCCTGACCAATAAGCTCAGGGTTGAACAGGATCTCGGGTGCTCGGAATCGTTCAGAGCCAAGCTGAAGCATCTTCAGACCGTGATCAGCCTACGTCGTGTCAGAGCTTACCTGAACCACGTTTCCATCGGGTAATCGGAACTCTTCCAACCGTCCGAGTGTGTCCTTCTCTTCTTTGGAGGGGTTCAATGCTATGTAACAGCACTTTTCTTTGATTATCCGCACGACTTCACGTTCGGCAGTAGTATGTAGATGATGACCAGACTTTCTCAGAAGCAGCTGCAGGTGGTCGGTGACATCTCTGGGGGGGGGGGCTGGTCATACCTGTAACTATTAACAAGCTAAGATGCACATACCTCCCAGCAATATCCACGCGACGAATTGCGTGAGGCATCGAAAACCCCTCGAATACGGGTACAGCATGAGTGACACCATCGCCTGAGTCGAGTACGATGCCTGTTGTTCGTCCGGAGGAATAGCTTCATGCTCGGACAGTAAATAACGAGCAACAGCATTCGGAGATGAACTTACAGCGATAAAACAGCCTGTACCGAAAGGAATAAAGCAGGGACGTTGAACGTATCGAAGAAGATCTGTGCGGCAATATCACGATTGCTTCGAGGATTCAGCGGGGCTTCTGTCAGAAGCACGGGGTGCTGCAGGGCAAGCGTTTGAGACGCGGAGTGCGAGCTGTACTAGATTGTGTCTCACCTCTTCGCTGAGTGTACCAAGTTCCTCAGCGTATATCCAGCTCCATATACGTTCCATGTCGTCCCAATCGGTGACGATCCCATGCTCCATGGGATACTTGATTTTGAGAAGGCCACGAAACTCTTGCGCTCGGCGGCCGATGAAGACGTCGCCTTCGAGTGCGCCTGCCATGACGCGTACATGCTTTGGTCGCCCGACGCTGGAGTGGCACGGTGTGTATAGAGAAGGCCACGCAAAAATGGGCTGGTCACATACAATGATGAGAAGAAGCATTTTGGATGATCTTGACCGGCGAAGCCTGCCTTGATAGTGCCTGAACCCTGAGGAACGAGGTGAGCACACGAACCGCGACGGTCAGCAAGCGGAGCAGACATTGTCGATCACGACTGGCTGGTTGGTCAAGACATCTTCGTACTCTGCCATCTCTCGAGTATGTGAGGTCGGATTCGCGTTTCACCAGGAAAACGGGAACCTGTCAAGCGATGTGTTGTGCGCAAGTAGTTGTCCAAGTTATGATGAGTTGAACATATACGCCGCGGTCTTTAGCGACAACGTTGAACAACAGCTCATCAATGCGACCACGTAGCCATACCATTTTCATCTTTCTACTCTCCTTCTTCGCACTACATGTCGTGCGTAGCAAAGTCGTGTTCTAGTCTGCGGGCACTCAGAGGTTCACTGCCAGATACCAGTTCTAGGCTTCATAAACAAATGGGAGGTCCCCAACTACTGCAAATGTGAGTCCCTTGATTTTGCAGCTCTCAGCAGACGATCGAACAGGGAACCTGCAGGCATCTGCTTCCAGTCAAATTATTCCATCTTGCAAATGGACGCTCCAGACAATCCGTCGAAACCGTGTCTCTCTTGCACCAAACAATGGTGTCTGGACCAGCAGCTCCCCATTTGTGACGGGGCTTCTCTCGGCGACACGGATCCTGACACAGCGACAGGCATGGAAGGTGATGTCGAAGCGAGATGTTTCCGTCAGCCTCGACGTTTAGGCGTTTGTGACGATTGCTCATATATTATCTGACTTAGAGCGCGATTCACCCAGGGACCAGCTAGTCGTTACCCTGTTTCTTTTAACTGTTTTTGGCTTGCTACTGAGTTCCGGGATCAAGAACCGCATGCTCAAAGCAGGCATGGACCCCAATATACCGTGGTTAGTAGGCAGGCGGTGGTGGGAGGTGTGCTCATATCCTCGTCTAGTCAAATTAAATAAATCACTCAACCTTTCTTAGGAGTGGATGCCTCATCGCCCCTCGGAAGAATATGGCCTCCGCGAACGCGGTGCTCGCCCTCCAGATGGTAGAGGGGAGTACAGTGAGGTTTCGGGGACGTTGCCTACCTAGATATTTGAGCTTGTGATGTACATCTAACGCTCAAGCGCGGGACGCCTGCGACTTGTTGATCCGGACCACTGCATTTGGGCTCTCCGCCTAGGAGGGCGGAATTTATTTAAAGTATTGGTATACGGTGAGGAATAAATGAGGTGCAAAGCGCAGCACTAAATAGTGAACGTGAGACCTGGCACTGGTCCGTGGCGTCAGACTCTCATCGGCCATCGGCCACCACCATTGGTGGTACCCATATCCGAGCTCGGTTACTCACTCTGGACGTTATTGTACATGGGTTCGCTCTGTTCAAAGTCCAGCGCTCATTCGGGCGGCCACCAAGTGCTTGGTGCGGGTGCCGCATCGTCCTCGAACACGCAGAGTACCGCAGATGCTCGTGCCGCAGCTGCAGAAGCTGCTGAGAGGAGACTGAAATCGGTAAGCACACACTACCTTGGCTCGTCCTTCTGGAGAGGATTCACCAAGTCTGCCCGTCGACGCTAGGCACAAGCACGCGGGACTCATGCGTCGAATCCGAAGCGGGGTCGTCTTGCAAACCAGCTAGAAGCATCGAAGGCAGCCAAACCTGTGCCTGCATCGAGGCAAGAAGAACAACCGCTTGTGGTGAGTGGGAACCTGATTTGATTACTCCCCTGCCTCTTTTCATCAATTTCACCACAGTGGGACTGAAATTTGAATGCAATCTTTGTCGATGAAAGCCCCAGCGGTGAGTTTGGCATGTGGGCTCATTGAGTATATTAGAACACCCATTCAGATATTCATCCCTGGCCACCAGGTTTTCTCGTGCTTCATCAAGAACACGATCGCCGTGGCCACCTTTCAATCTTCTATCGGAACCGGCACCATATCAGCAAGCACGAGTCCATTTCAGTCCAAGTAGGATTCATTGATTCGCCCCCTCGGGGTTATCTGAGCCTTCTCCTTTTCAGTAGAGCGGACCGCCGGTCACCGGCGAACCCCACGAGGCCCCGACACGTTTATTTAATGTTACTGCTTGGACATCGAATAATGTACCATGTTTATTATTGCCAGTCCTGAGGCCTGAGTTCCCATGATCGAGATAGTGGAACACATTGCAGAGCTACTCTTGAAGGCTCCGTTTGATCGCTGACTTTTGGATCAGTCAGAGAGATAATTCCGAGAGCAATTGACGCAGGTCGGATTGGCAAGGCGGTAATATACCTCGGGCCACGTGGCAGTGCCGCTGTCCGGACTTGTGCTTGCTTCAAGTTCAAGTTATTAACGCTCGAACGCTTGATGGATGGCATCGGAGAGCACCCACTCGACGTGCACTCCTGCTCAACCGGAAATAACCCCTCGATGGAGAAAACTCCTTTGGGAGAAATCACCCTTCCCTGACAATTTCATACCACCAGATTCATTCTTATCGTCCTTGCGGCGAAACCGTCGGTGAATTTGCTGAGAGTCACAAATCTGTTCATTGACCAAAATGTTCTCCAGCCAATTTCACGCCATACACTTATTGGCCGCTAGTTTTCCTCTGTTGTGCAATCACACAGCATCTTGGAACGGTTTTCATATTCCTCGCGATCTTCGTCAGACTGAACGAACGCTCACTTGACGCCCGCGTGTTACTCTGGGCGTCGGTGTCTTGTTCGGTTCTAGGATATACTGTATGGGAGATACTCCATGGTACCAATCCAACTCATGTGACTCCGAATCGTCCGTCATCTGGCACCGACTCCAGCCTTTTACTGAAGGCAACCTTTCTCAGGTTCAAAGGCGTTCAAGTCGTCGTTGCTCGTCTTCCTTGCTCTCATGGGTCTGGCCCCCGTCCTGAGAACTCTGACGGCTGCTACTTCGTCGGACTCCATATGGGCGTTGTCAGCGTGCCTCTTTCTTCTGAACACACTCCTGGCAGATTATAGCTGTACGACGACCGGATCCTTAACGCAAGAAAGGTATCTCGTCAGCTCTTTCCTGAAGCCAGTTTTGTCCTCACAGCCAACAGGTTAACGTCCGTCTTATCCATGAATGCGGCGATATCATCGTCCGTCGTTCTTGCCTCACGTTTGCCTGACGACCTGTCAGTATTCTCACTCGTTCTCTTTGCTGTGCAAATATTTGCCCTGTTTCCGTTATTGCGTCATCGATTTTGGGTAAAACTTCTTCTCTTGTCCCTGCGACGAGCCGGTAACGTTGGTCGGATTCACAGGGTATTTCGACAGCCGTGCAAGCTTTGGTGACGTTATCAATCACTGCACTCTCGCTTATCCTCGTCACTCCTCTGTCGAGTCCTGTAGCCACAATGATGACTGGCGTGTACCTCGCCGTGACTTTTGTCGCTCCAGGAGTGCTCGTCTGGGCGCAAAAGTACAAAAAGCACGTTATCTCGCTCATCTTGTCTTCTGGTTATGTATCAAGTACTGACGATGGTCCGTCCGGCTCCAGCGAAATCAGAGGGCCGTGGGATGTTGCCACCCCGAGACTCAACTGGATTTAACCATACGTTACGAGGCGTGGTCAGCGCACCGATGGGAGTGGGATCGTCACGCCTTCCACCAATGGTTTGCTTCTGCATCAGGGCCACGCGACAAATTTCCGCTCAGATACCTTGTCCGCGGTCATGGATAGTATGCACCGCTCCCGAGGCTCGGACTAGCCCCCGGGGTATTTCCGACGGGTAAAAGGAACAAATAGATATTGCGGAAGGATGGATAAGTACATACATGATGGTGTGTCGTGCATTAGGTATCATATTACATGCAACACTATGTGACAGATGATTAGAAAATAGACGAACATACTAAGTACTCCGAGTTAGTAAAACAGTGGCTTCCAGTCTGTGTCCCGCCGAAGACTGAGAGATGCACAATATAATATCGCTCGCTGTCGTTGATTTTGTGTGTCGGTCCTGTCGTCCCAGTCAATCCATGTCAGGGTCATCATTATGCAAACGTGGTCGCTTGGAGCCAGTGGCCACTCCCATCCCAATTCCTCTTGCTTCTAGCACCTCCATCGCCACCTTTGCCGCGCCCTCCGAAGACTTCTTTGTGCGTGTCCGCGTTCTGCGCAGCGCCCCAAATGCTTGTGCTTTGATCACCGCCAGGGTGCCGGAAATAGGTGGAGCACCAGGAGAGGGCGATCGCGACTCCCTCTCGAGACCGCGGCGTGGTCGCACCTTGGGAAGATGAGAGTAGGAGTTGGACTCTCCCTCGCTGCTCCCTCGTTCGTTCTGGGAACCAGTATCACTACCAGAAAAGTGAGGTAGGGCGGGCAGTAACGGGCGTTCGGGGCCAGAGTTGGTTCGCCGAGGACCAATCCTATATCGTACGCCGTCACTGCCAGCGCTAGGGATCGAAATATCGGCCGTTCCACCGTGGAGGGTGACTTCAGCGCTATGAGCACTCGAATGCCTGCAATAGTCGAATTCTGGTCTTTCCTGACCGACCGAGGCTTCCGACGGGAAGGCGAACTGAAACGGTGACGTCAAGGACGTGGAGGACGAAGAAGGTGGCGTCGACGTTGTTGGTGATATCGAGCGACTGCCCGAGAAGAGGTAAGGGGTTGTTTCCAAGTTATTCAATGATGCTTTCTGGTCGTCTGCGAAGGAGCGATTCACATACATATCAGGTGATGTCAACGTGGGCGACCCTAGTGAATGAGGTCAGGGATGATAAGATTGTCCGTGGAATAAAATTTACCGCTGGAGGAAGATGTTTGCGGAACATTCTGAGCCCACGCTGCATCACGGTTCATAGCCTGAACAGGATAAGGATATTGGCCAAACTTTGAAGCGCGATTACCTCTCAGCTGTGGGGTAGACCCGGTAGAGGGGAGGGTATCAACGCCAGCGTAGGACATGGATGGAGACTGGGCTGGATAAGCGTGATTCAGAGGGCCATAAGCACCATTGCAGAGAGAGGCAGTATCATCACTCGTCTGGAAGCCCACGGCGTCGTCACTGTAGTGACCACTATGAGAGTTGGGCAGGCGATTGGAGGTTATGTTAGACGGGGCGTGCGTGGAGAAGGAGGAGGGGAGGGGAGGCAAGTCATCGGACTCGGGCGCCTGTCCCGTCTTGCGTGCTTGCCAGAGAGCTCTCCAGAACTTTTCACGTTCGCGCAACTCATGCTTCAGACGGGCGTTATCTTGCTTGAGTTCACTGGCCTCCTGGCGAGCCTCGCGACAAGAGTCCTGGAGTTGGAGGACGACGGACTCGAGGGACGTGACTGGGGGGAATGACATGATGAGCGCGGAGATGGATGGAGAGGGGGGGGGGGGACTGACCTGTCTCCTCGAGGGTGGCGATATAGTTAGCGCGCCTTG
>JBBPPG010000865.1:0-14401 GCA_038091855.1 Leccinellum luteum
AATTTCGTCTCATGTGGAGTGAAAGGGAGACTCGTGAAGGGGGCATATACAGGAATCGCAGCATCAATCATTGACGGCAAGACCCTTCATGTTCTGTCAGGAATAGGACTCAATGAACGTGAACCCAGAGCACGCACTGTGAAAAGGCTGGCAGAATTCTGGAAGGGAAAAGATTACCTCATAATCAACAAGATATCGATGGTCAGACGCCATTTTTTCGCGCTGTTATCCAAATCCATTGGCTGAGTGAAGACTTTCAATGGTGAAGGAGACGACGACAAACCATTTGGTGGTATCAACATCATCTTGGTCAGCGATTTTCATCAATTTCCACCCATTACTTCAAGGACATGCGCACCTCTTTATTATCCTTGCAATCTGTCAAAAGATAGTGCAGACGAAATGAAGGGATGGAGAATCTACGAACAGTTTTCCATTGTTGTTTGTCTGAAACAACAAGTCCGTGTTACCGATCCTGAGTGGACAGATCTGTTGCAACACATTCGCCATGGGAACTGCAGAGCGCATCACATCCAAATGCTACGTTTGCTCATCATAACAGAACCTGCTTGCCCGAATTGAACAGATTTCACAACACTTCCCTGGAAAACCCACGTTCTCGTAACACCAAGACATGCTGTTCGACATCAATGAAATGAACAAATAGTGCGTGCCATGGTGAAACAGAACGGAACAATGCTCTTCATATGCAGGGCAAATGATCAGATTGGAGGTCAACCACTCACGTTAAACGAAAAATTCGCTGTCATGAACAAAAAGTCTAAAGGTCGTGGCAGGCAAGACGAACGAGCGGGCTTACCCAATGTAGTGGAACTCGCAATTGGGATGCAAGTCATGGTTACATTCAATGTCCAAACCGACCTGGATTTCGCCAATGGATCCCAAGGAGAGATTGTTGGAATTGTGTTGGACGAGTGCGAACCAAACGAAATGACTCTGCCAAGTGGAATCGTGGAGTTGCAGTTTCTGCCGATGTATGTGTTGATAAAGTTGCATCGTACCAAGGCAAAGAAACTGGAGGGATTAGAAGAAGGGGTGTTACCGCTCGTTCCGATGCAAAGAACTTTTCAAATCACGCATCAAGGAATGGGAAAAACGATCACACGTCGACAATATCCTCTCACAGCCGCATATGCATTTACAGACTATCGGTCACAAGGGCAAACAATTGACAAAGTGGTTGTGGACATAGGTTCACCTCCTTCAGGAAAACTCACGCCTTTCAATGCGTACGTTGCCTTGTCTCGAAGTCGAGGAAGAGATAGTATAAGGTTGTTACGTGGATTTGACCACAAGTTATTTACCACTCATCCAAACGAACATCTACGAGAAGAGGACGAACACCTCAACAAATTGGATTCAGTGACTGCGGAATGGTGGGTGAACGTACAATGGAATACGGAACAGGAGCATGAATAGTCGTGAACTAACGAGAATCTGTATGTACACTAAATGAGAAACGAGCGTAGAATAAAAGAGAAATGACACAGCCTCGCATTTTTCTCACGAATTGGTAAAATCGGTAGACACACAGCCACAATTATCAGGTAGAGTGACCTTGTTAAACAAGGTAACAATGCACGATGCCAGAGATTGAGATTTCTGTCATGTTATGATTCGACTTGACCAAAAAGTATACACCTACACGAAAAATTGGAATATAAGAACGACCGAGACTTGCGAGAGTGTATGAGAGAGCATGACAAAAGAAGGAAAGGAATCACATGGACAGGACATATGTGGGCTCGTCACAATTAGTAGTATTACTCCCTTCCTCCATAGCCAGACAAACAAAAAAGGGCTGAGAAAGCGAAAGAGAGAAAAAAAATGCACAAGAAACAAGACAACCACCCTTCCGTCCGTCCGTCGTATCCGACTGACGAACGAAAAACCAAAATTGAAAACCGCACCGCGTTCTCACCAACTCGCGTGTCGCATCCCCGACATCCCCGTTATCGGCGCCGACAAAGGATGCACGGCCACATGAGGCGGAGGCGGAGGACGAGCAGGATAAACAGCCACCCATGTTCCCTGAAGCTGTCCCTGTGGCCCCTGATGCACTGGTGATACTGGCACAGGCACCGGCGCTGGTGACGGCACAACATGGTATTGCGGAAACGACATATACACCGGCTGAAGCTGAAAGGGCGGGACGGTAGCGATCATCGGAGGGGGAGGAGGCGCTACAGGATGCTGATGGACGGCAGGATGTAGATGAGGTGCTGGAGCTGATGGAAGTGGATGATGAGACGGGTGCTTGGGTGGCGACGTACCGCCGTTCTGAGCACCGACCAAAGGCTGAGAATGAGAACCGGAGCTACACGCGCCTTTCAGGGAGACCGCATTCGTCTTGGGCCTGTCTGTGCCATCTGATGAAGTACCAGTCCGATTGTGGTGATTCGTCGCAAAAGTACCACCCGAAGATGTCTGCGACGCGCTCAGAATCGGAAAGGGTGTGACACCGGTGTTGCCAGCCGTGATACCTTTCGAGCCAGCGTTGGCAAGCGAGGAAACCGTCTCCGAGCCCGGCGCCTTCCCGTCATGCTTTCCTCCCGATCCAGACGATCCAGACTCCGAGGACGAGAGCTTCGAACCTTGACTGTGATCATTCTTGCCGACATCCAACCCCGACCTCGCACCTGCACCAGTACCACCAGCATCCACGACCGACTGTAACGGCGACGTCTGCCCTCCATCTCCATGCCCCTCACCAACGTTCTCCGACCCAGACGACACCGTCTTGTCATGCTTCGTCCCATCCAACTCTCCATCAACTAGCCACCCCATCCCATCCACCCCCGACACACCACACTTTCCCGTATCGACCGAAGACGACCTCAACCGATCCACAATCTCCCTCGTCCTAGATGTCTTCTTTCGCTTCGCGCTCGTCGCTGTCAAGAACGCAGGCAACAACGCCGTCGGATTGCTCAGGATTGGAGCAGGAGCAAGAGGAGATACAAAAGACGACGACCCGTTGAGAGGGGACGGTGATGAAGGGTACGACCCAGACGCGGGCGTGGACGTCGGCGATGAATACGAAGCAGGCTGCGAACTCGTCGAACGCGTCGACCCAGCGCTCGTCACCCGACGTGGACCAGGGGACAGTGATCTCGACTTGGCAGAGGGCGTAAATTGCAAACTGGCAGCTTCAGACGGCGATGACTCGTGGGTTTCTTCTGGAACGGGCGACGTTCTCTCGCCGATACATCCTGCGGCAGGCTTCGACACAGACGGTGAATGGGGCAGCGAAGACGAAGACGAGCAAGGAGAAATGGACGTCATCGACTCCCAGAATCCCTGCGAATCTTTCCGCAACCCAGGACTAGCATTCGTCGGCGGTGACGAGGAGCCATCGCCCGAAGCAGACGGTTCCAGACCCCCACTCCCGAGTTTCGTCTTGGAACAATCTTCCTCACCAGCGCCCATGCGAATCGTCGACTCGTTTGTGGATAGATGCGACGAAGGACTGACGGGCGTCAGCTTCCTCACAGGTGTCGTCTGCGGAGACGCTCCCTGACCGGACGGAGAAATCGAAATGTGTGATAGCGATCCTTGACGGAAAGACCCATTTAGCGAAGGGAATACCACCGCGGCCTTGGCTGATTCGCGACCATCTCGATTAGAGTCCAATGTTCCCGGGGACAACACAGAGGGAGAAGTAGACGAGGAGAATCGACCACGAAGCTTGACAGGGGTGGATGGATCCGACGGATGCGTCTCGCGAGCCTCATGGTCTGCATCGATCTCGACGCCGTGCGCCTCCCCATCGTTGTCTCCGTGGACTTGGAATCCTTCTACGCGGTGCGGCGCCGTCGTTGCCCCGATAGGAGTATGCGGAGGAGGATCCGAGTCTGTCGTGGTCGTCGCGGATTCGTATCCATGGTCGGTCTCTGTCTCCTTATCACAGTCGGGAACCCATTCATATTCGTCTCGACCCAAATTTGGCTTGGTTGGATATCGAGGCGAGTGAGCCGAATTGGCAGACGTAGGGGAAGCAAAAACGTGTGAATGGGGCGCGAATGCCCTGGCTTGATTCGGGTCACGGCTCGTGGGAGATGGTGCACCTGGAGCGCGCACAGCACGGGAAGCACGTCAGCACCATACAGGAGATAGAGCGAAAGAACACGAGGCTCGTAATTTGAAAGAGAACGGTGGTCATTTGCCACGAACAATCAACCGCACAGCGGAAAAAGTATGGAAAGTCAACGAAAATACGGCCAACTCACCATTGGGCTGAGTACTATACCAATATCCATGACCTTGTGCTGACGCGACGCGACCGTTAGGAAGCCAGGGCGGGAACTGTAGTGGTGGAACACCGTACTGAACCGGGGGTGGAGGCGGAAAGCGGAACGAGTGCATATGGTGGGGTGGAGGAGGTCCGCGGTGTGGGGAAGGGCCATACCACCAAGCTGATGGCGAATCCGACTTGATTTCTGGTCTGGAGTTCGAGGAAAACGGTGGTCGCTTATCATCTGAGTCAGAGGTCGAGTTGGATGGACCAGAGCGACTGGAACCGATATCTGGATCCCATCGAATCTCCTCGGCTCTCCACGACGGAACTTGAGCATGGACGTTCGACTTGGCGTGCTCGACGACCCACCGCAAGACTACCCCTGGCGGGCCGACGAGCTCTTGCGCCACAAGCGCCCACCTCGTCCTCCCTTCCTCCACCTGCACCTCATCCATCTCAAGTCCCAAACCCGACGACCTCTTTTTCCCAGCACTCTTCTCCATCCGATACCTCACCTCCCGTTCGTCATCGTCATCATAGTTCCGCTCCACACACCGCATGACGTCAAGCCCATGCCACCCAGAAAAGCCAGCTGCGGCTTCGTAGGACTCCAACACGGATTCGGCGACGCCATCGCATGCATCCACATGACACCTCCTGTTTCGGTCTCGCTGTTGATTCAGACCTGGCGCAGACATAGAAACGCTTGCACCAACCACGAGGACGTCCCGCCGAAAAAAGTCGACTGCCTGATTTGGTGCGAGTACTGCCCGGAAGAGACCCTTGCGGCGGGACAGAGGGGAACGGAGGAGCGAGGCATGGTAGTGGGGTGGTTTGGGCCAGTGTGAGTGTGGAGGGTGTCGACGCTTCAGATGCGACGTCGGATTTGTAGATCGAGGTGTCGATGGTCGAGGGATCGGTGGAACATAAGCAGTTGGATTTGGTGATGGTGCGGAGGGGGAGGAAGAGACGATATTAGGAGAGCAAGGGTCCCTCGTGCTCAAGTAAGCTATCCGCAGAAACCTCGAGTGCGACGCACCGCGGGAGAGGAGCGCATCGCGATGGGCAGCTGGCGAGGGTGGATAGTCCCAAGTGACCGAGGTGTAGGCTGTCTCCCACCAACGTGTTGCACGATCTAGTGCAGACGGAGCTTGCCCGTGAAGAGAGCTCGTCCGACGAGTGTTGTGCATTGACTGCTCGCCGTCCTGTTACGGACAGCGGTCCGACTGCAGAAAAAAAAGACAATGATGGTTGTCGTCGTCGACAACAAGAACTCGAGCTGAGCAGGATGAAAAAGAAGGAAGATTCAAAGAAACATCCGCTGAGGTCAAAGGGTGAATGAGTTCTAACAAGAGTGGAGCTCTTTTTGATTTCTTTGGATCGGATTATCGTGTCGTGAATCGACCCGCCTTACACGTGCCCTTCCCGCGCAATCCCGTCAGTCAGAGTCACATCAACATCTGCGTAAACATCGTCATTACAAGAAAATATCGTCTGCGTCGTAAATCGTGTCCATGTCCACATTAAATATCATAAAATAATCGAACAGCGTCCTGCAAATTCATAGCGCGACGTCGATGTGCGCGATCCCGCCCTGCATCACACTCCTTTTTTCCACCTCCGGTATCGAACTACAGGTCCCTTCGCGAAGACGTGCACGTTGTTGGGCTGGCGCAGCCTCGTCCGCACGAGCAGGCGCCGACGATTCCTCTGGCGGCTCAGGCTGCTCCTCCACTGGAGAGTGCGGATTGTGCAATGGTCCAATCGACAGCAACTTGAGACCCGCGAGTCCAGAAGGCGGATTGTGCCAGTCCGTGCTACTGTCTGAATGCTGCCCCGATCGCGAAGACCCCAAGATGCTCGACGGTGCGAGCGATGGATACCGAGAGGCTGTACCGTTTGAGCTCGATCCCCATCCCGTGGCGGACGAGATGGTACCCGGAGGTGTGCTAGACGATGTACTCCCCTTTCCAAAGTTGGTAGACGTGAGGAGGGGAAACGCGACCGCCGACGACATCGGACCAGAGGTTGTCATATCTGAAACTTGTTCGTCAGGGTTCGATCTTGCCGCAGCCAATGCAGGGAGAGCGCTGTTTCCTTCGCGTGTCCTTGGCGTGTCTGGCATCTCCGTAACCGGGGTAAGCGGTACCTCGTCGGTGCCAGGCGCAGGCGTTCGAGCTCGTCTCCGAGTTGACTTGCGGCGAGGCACAGTCGCAGAATTGTTCCGGCGAGGAACGCCGTCAGACAAGAACGCGGCGTGATTCAATGGTGCAGAATTTTGCGAATAGATCGATTCGGTGTCCACTTCATCCCACTCCTCCTCTTGTTTTGGCATGACTTCGCCTTCCTGCTTTTCAGCTCTCTCTGCATCTCGAACAGCGTCACGCTCTGCCTCTGCAATCAACCGTTCCACGTCGGCACGAATGACTGTCGTGTTCAGGGTCGAGGAGCGACTGAGCGAAATGTCAAGAGACGGGGGAGGCGAAGGTGAAGCTACCTCCGAAGCTTGCACGCGTGACTGGAGCGCTCGGTGCAGAAATAGGGTTTGTTGGGTTTTGGGAGATGTAGATGGGCTGGCGCTATCACCAGACGCTTGTCGAGTGCCCGGTAGAGTTCCGCCCGAGGCTAGTCGGAGAGACTCAGAAGATGTCTGGAAATACGTGCGAAGTGGCGGTATGCTCGGGGTCAAACTAGACACAGATCCAGAAGGGTGAAAACCAAAAGACAGGTTGAAATGGCTTTCTCCGATACGGGAGGAAAGGGAGGGAGGAGGTTTGCTCAGAGACTGAAGTCGTGACGGGGACGGAAGAGGCGGCCACGAAGCCGGAGACATGAGTGGCTCTGAGGATGTAGAAGGGCTCTTTCCATGACGAGAAAGGTATTTTGACCCCATGGAAGTTGTGCTCATGATCTGGGTAGTACCTTGAGGATCGTGTGCGGGGTTAGGGACTCTGGTGAACTTGTGCCGATGATAGCGCTTGAGGAGCTTCCAAAGGAGCGCTATGAGCAAGGAACCCCCGAGGACTGTCCCAATGACGATGCCCGCGATGGCCCCCGCAGACACTGAGGAAGATGTATGAGCCGAAGACGCCGAAGACGACGCGGTCGCGGGCTGCGTGGTGGAGGATGCGACGAGGACCGCCATGTGGTCAGAAAGGAAGGAAAGATAGTAAAAAATTACCTGTGACTGCGGAATAAAGAGCCATTATGGTTGCGGGGGTTGGATGAAACCCCGTTTGGCTGTGTAGTGGCAGTTTCGCACAACGGACTTGATTCCCCTTGAGTTATCATATCTACCGACTCTTCTCGCAAGCCCATCCTCGGGGACCCAACATACCCTCTACGGTAGCCGCCAGAATCATCACCGCTCTTCGTGCCTCTTCCACCAGCGTTCAATAACTGCCTTCCCAGGACACGCCGTCGACTCGGCGTTCTCTCCTTCCATCTTGTACATCTCCAGACAGCAAATGTACAGCTTCCGCACGTACTCGTCGCACTTTTCAGGGCGGTAGGTGTTGCGCGAGAGACACCCCTGCAGGACGCACGCTGCCGAGTTGTTTCCTCAATCTGAAACGCCGCAGGCGCTGGCGCGTACCTTCTTCCTGACATCTCTGGCCTGGCGAGCGTGGAGTTGAGGACATGGTCAACCTCGCTTTACCACCGCCTTCGGGGCCACTACCCCGTCCCAAGATTACGTAAAACACAAGTCACTATCTCACCGCCACTCCGAAACTGTACCCAGGAGGTCATCCCACAGATCTTAGCGAAATGCTCCCAGATGCCAGTGAGCATAAGGAAGTCCGAGTCGAGGACGTCGCGTTTATACCCAACCCGAGCGACGACTCAACCCGACGAATCTTCGAATATGTCATGACTCAATGACGACGATTTCTTCTTCAAAAATTGCGGTCGAGAATTCACGGACAGGGAGTCTATGTAAGTTCGAATTCAGTAGTTCATCGTCTTCTGATAAGATGCTCGCTCGCCCAGGGCCTGACAGAACCTCCCATATCAGATCCTATCCTCCGCTCAGCTTGTGACAATGGAGCCGGTGTAGATGGATAGCTTCGTTAATCCCAAGTTGCCCCCAGCCAGAGATGACATCCTCATTGGCACACCACCACTGTGGAGTAGTAAACAGCACTCTCCTCCCTTCGATTGGATTGCTCCCACTCCCACTTCGACCGTAGCAGGGGATGTGGCCCCCGTGCATCGTCATAGGTGCGGGGACACAGGAAACGCAGCTCCACGTTGACGAATTGACACACCCCAATGTCACCTCATCGACTCGACCCGCACCCCACCAAATTAAGATGGTCAGTACTCGCTCCCGCCAGCGTCAACGAGAGAAGGGGGATCCGACGCTAGGCAAGGGCGCGCCAGCCGGTTAGGGAGAACAAGGCACATGACGGCAGCTATGGTCGAGGCCAGTCCTCAGGTGCGCGTTAAGTGTACGAGTGGCCTTGGGGTACGTATAACTGGACGTCCAGTGCACATGCGTGACCGGGAAAAGTCGACCAATTGGAACATGGCTTCCACCCATGAGTGTCCGCGACGAGCACTCAAGACGGACGAGCGACGCTGATGGAGGCGAGAGAGGAAGCGCCGAAGTACCTCTTGTGCTGCTTGTCCGAAGACCTTTGCACTGTGGCTCCACTCGTGCCTCTCTGCGCCACAGTGCGTCCCAATACTCTTTCAGCATCCGAAAACGTTTCATCCCAGTTTTGATTATTCACTTATTTCAGTAAGGTAACCTAGGAAATCGTCTAAATGATTTTTGCCAAGTTTTGCCATCTTGCCTTACTCAGATATCACTGGACATTGTCCCCGACTCTGAATCCCTTTGATGGGTTCAACGAGTATGCTCATCGTTGTATACCCCAAACCTCTTGGGCGTCATTCTAGGCCTAGATCAGAAGCACCGATCGCTGTGGCTCTAGCGCCGCTGGGCCACAACCCGTCTTCGGGCTGGAACTACAGTATACTTCTATCCGTTTCAGCACCTCTTCCTAATTCCTCCCGACTCGGTAAGGCCGAATCTTTCTTTGCTGGGAATCCGAGTGCTACCGATCGGAGGTCTCAATTATAAGTAGCAACCTCCACGGCCCCCATGGTCTCGTTCTCCCTCGTTCTCCCTCATTCTCCCTCTCCCTTTTTTGGCGTCTGAGAATGACCTCCGAAAAGACTGATCATAAGAACTCTTCCGAGGGCTCCTTGAAAGACGAAGAGTTTGCTACCTCGGCTCAGCCGCAAAAGCTCCATAGGCAACTCAAAAATCGACATGTGACCATGATCAGGTATACCCTATCCTCCTTCCCCGTCCTCTCTGTCCTAATATCCCTCTAGTATTGGTGGTGTCATTGGCACAGGTCTTTTTATCGGCACTGCCAACGCCCTCGCGAATGGTGGACCCGTCGGCCTTTTGCTCGGTTATGTGACCATGGGCACAATTACGATAGCGGTCATGGTAAATCGTTCTTTCTCCCAAAATACTCTCGCTGAGAGTTCCCCGCAAGGTATCATTGGGCGAAATGGTCGCATTTTTACCTATCGCAGGTGGTCATATCAAACTTGCAGAACGCTTCGTGAACCCAGCGTTGTCATTTACCATGGGTTGGAATTACTGGTACAACAACACCATCGTTGGTGCGTTTGATCCTCGTTTGATCATGATTTCGTTGGCTAACTTGCATCCCCAGCGCCTGGTGAGTATTCTCTTTGTCACGGGATCACATAAAAACGTGTTCCAGCCGAATTGTCTGCTGCTGCACTCTTGATAAATTACTGGCACCCGCATGTCAACAGCGCAGTTTGGGTGTCCATTTGTATGATTGTCGTCATCACCCTCAACATGCTCGGCGCTGGTGCCTATGGGGAGGCCGAGTTTATGTTCGCGTGGGTAGTCGGTCGATGCTTTATTGTCCCCGCTCACCAATGCACTGCCTAGTTCCATCAAGGTGTTCACTATCACTGGTCTCATCATATTGGGCATTATTCTTGACCTTGGAGGTGGCCCCGACCACGATCGTATCGGTTTTCGCTACTGGAAGAACCCAGGTCCCTTTGTTCAATACAAAGGCATCTCCGGCGCAACCGGCCGGTTCCTTGGGTGGTGGGCTGCCCTTCAGAATGCCGCTTTCTCTTTCATTGGCACTGAGATTGTTGCTGTAAGTTGGATCCCTCAGTCATTCCCCATCCGTCTATTCACCTTCCCAGATCGCAGCTGCGGAGACCAAGAACCCTCGCCGTAATCTTCCCAGGGCAATTCGCCGCGTTTATGTCCGGATTCTCCTGTTTTACATTCTCGGCACTTTCGTGATCGGTCTACTCGTCCCTTCCAACAACCCGCATCTGGTGCTCGCAAGCGGCACCGCGGCTTCGCCATTCGTCATAGCAATACAGAGTGCTGGAATTAAATATCTCCCCTCGGTATGTAATGATACCACTTGAATCAGCGCAGGTATTCATTGGGCAACAGATTATCAATGCCTGTCTATTGAGTTCTGCGTGGTCAGCCGCATCCAGTGACATCTACACGTCCTCACGCGCTCTCTGTGAGGTATTCACTATTGGTTAGAGCGTTTGACTCAACCGTATGGATAAATAGATGGTTTGGCCATCGTCGGTAACGCACCGAAAATATTTGCAAGGACCTCCAAATCTGGCCTACCCTATGTTTCGGTCATCTTCTGCTCGCTATTTACCCTACTGGCCTTCATGGCTGTATCCAAAGGTGCCGGAACGGTCTTCAATTGGTTTGCCAACATGATATCAGTCGCCGGCCTCATGACTTGGTTCGGTATCTGCGTGACCTATATTCGCTTCTATAGCGGCATGAAAGCGCAAGGGGTCAATCGCAGGGCCCTTCCATACTATTCTCGCCTCCAACCGTTTGCCGCGTGGTATGGGGCCATTTGGATTTTTATCATCTGTTTGGTATGGGTCTCGTTCGCTCTCGACGTAATGCGGTTCTGATCGTTCTAGCTCGTTGGTTGGAGCGTCTTCCTGAAGAAGGGCTGGAATACCGTAACATTTGTTACGGACTACCTTCCTTTCATCTTGTTCCCTCTCCTGTACGTTGGAGCCATGTTCTACTACCGTGTGCCGCCCGTCAAGCCAGAGGACATGGATTTCGTGAGCGATATTGCACAAATTGAAGCCGACGAAACCCCAGAGGAGCCACCCAAAAACGTGTTGGACGCCATCTGGAAGTCGCTGGTGAGTGTCATGACGTCGTCTTGTCTGCATCGCGTCTCACACGTCTTGATCCAGATGTGAAAGGTGTGCTGACATACTAAACGCGTATACGTGCCGCTTGGTGATATATTGATGTTACACGTTGTGACGACTTATATATATCCAACCGCCACTTGGCATGACTATCATCTTTCATTTTCCCCCGCGGATGGACGTTTGGATATAATTGAATGCTGGGTCTCGATTCATGCAATGTGTATGTGATCACACACCAAACGCAACTCCCGGTACTCATCTTATCATACACTCAATCATGTCTCGTATCCGGGTCATTATGGAGTGACTAAAGGGGTGGGGCCACCGATGATGGTTGCGGGCTTGGATGAAACCCATTCAAGGAAGCCCTTGGCTGAGTCACGATACAGTACTGTGAAGGCCCCCAGTGGGATGATAACGGACTTGATCAGTCATTGCCCATCATATCTACCGACGCCTTACCGTCGATGAGGTTATTCCTTATCTTCTCGCTGGCCCCACAACCCATCCTCGTGGGCCAAACATGCCTTCTACGGTAATTACATGGCAGGGTCATCGCCGCTCTTCGTGCCTGGATCTTCCACCTGCCGCTTTGCAGGACACACCGTCGATTCGTCGTTGTCTCCTTCCATCTTGTACAGGTACAACTTTCGCACTCACTTGTCCGAACACTTTTCAGGGCGGGAGGTGTTGCGCGAGGGACACCCGGGCCGCAAATTTGCTTACGTAATACATCATTGCAAATGGGTACGTACAAAGTGTAAGTACTCATTTCATCGTACACTCATGTCTCGTATCCGGGACATTCAGCCGTTAGATGGAACAACACCCATTTGGGCTAACCAGAACTGTGAGCTAGAGTCAAAAGTAGCAAGCTACATACGCACGTTATCATGCCGAGTTCATGGGGTCGGGGCAAAGAGCGCAACGCTGGCGCACGTTGCCATGCAGGCACCGAGACCTGTGTTGCATGCAATGATGGCAGCAGGAGCGCCGACTACGGTCACCCCGAACGTGAAGCCAGCAGCGGCATAGCAAGCAACCGCAAGGCCATTGCAACCTGGTCGACGGAGGGGAGGATATGTGAGTACATACCCAGAGATCCATGTCGTGAGGACGATGCTCACCGGTTTGGCAAGCAGCATACGCAAGAGGCCCTGCGAAAGCAAGGGGTGCAGCAGATGCAGCGAGAGTAAGTGCAGTGAGTGATTTCAAGTTCATGGTTGGTCTGGAGAAGGTCAGTCGTTGTGGTGGCGATTTATATATTCGTTCGCCAGCCCCTCTTTTGTCCAGCGCAGATCATCGGTTAGCGCACAGCAAGTGAAGGGCAGGCGTGGGGACTTTTTCACAGCTTTACACATTGTATGCACACCTTGAATCAATGAACTTCTAAGAATCAGTTCCCAACCTGGCTTTCTCCGGACCCCGGCAGTCGATTGTCAGAGTGGGGGGTCAAGTGAACTTACGTTACTACTTTCAATGCCAACTCTTAGAGTCCAATCACAGGTGAAGCGCCACTGCTACCACAAGGTAGCCCGGAGATGATGATGATTTCCATTCAAATGTAATCGAAGACCGCGTTGCGCCTCAAGGCCTCAACGACCGTTTTCAAAAGGTGAGCTCAACTGAATGCCCTTGAATAGGCGCCAATCAGCATTTTGTACATTCCCTTTAGCCTGACACTTTGGCGCTCTTTGCGGTAAAATTAGCGCCTCGTGAGCGCTAGTAACAACCCAACTGCTCTCTAACATCATTTCCAAGGCATATGTAATGCATCATACGAAAACTATTGCTTCGTGGTACGTACAGGCATTCTACTATGTTTATACTCATATTATAATGATCAGCGCTGGACGAAAGGGGGATCAGCAACGCATATATAAATTGCAACGATCAACGCGAATTACTCTTCGCTAGAACACCATGAACTTCGAAACCCTCGCTGCTCCTGCTGCCCCCACCCCTCCTGCGGGGCCACCCTATGGCCCATGCCTGGCAGGTGAGCATATTCCTCACGACATCCCCAGCCTTGTACTCACACAGCTTCGCCTTCGTTGACCAGGCTGCATTGCTCTCGCAGCCACTTGCCATGCGGCCACCGGCTTCATGTTCCTGTCGACCATTGTCGGCGCTCCCCCTGCCATCATCGCATGTAACGCAGCTTTCGGCGCCTGCGTGGCGGTATGCCATGCCGCCACTTGAGCGACTCGGATGTGCTAGTGCGTATGCGGTTTTCCAAGATTCTTGTGTCTCACTCACTGTCCGCTAGCTTGTCCACTAGTTTTCGCTGGGTGATATTTCTCTCTGGCAGTTGAATGTCCCAAATTCGAAACATGATCGTGTTTCGTTTATTGCAACTGCGGGCATAATATTAGATGTATCAATTTTCGAAGCGCAAACACAGCTGCAGTATGTAGGTATATACGGGTTAAACATTTTGGTAGGTTCTATGTACAGCAGAGTGCAACCAGGTAACCAGGAGGTGTCAGCGCCACGGCTCCATTTGGGATCCAATGGAGAGCGGGTCACCGTGCACGGTTCTAGCCATCCTCCCCTTTAAAGTTGCACCCTGGTAGGTCTTTTGCTGTCACAGCGTTCGAATTCTTGTCTTCTATCACAGCCCTTGATTTTTACTTTGCTTTGGTTCTTTTCTTTTCTAATGTACGACCCCACTTCTTCTCCAGTCAATCGCTGCGATTCAGTAAGCGGTCGTCATGGGTGAAGCGAGAGAATGCCACACTCAAAGGGAGTAGATACGAAAATATAGCACGGATACATGCGTCAGAGCTTCAGCTTCAGCACTCCCGAGAGTGGCTATCACGGATGGTAAAAGAACAGGGAAAGCGATAACACAACAAGCTGAGTGTCACCTAGTCACGGTGATACTCGACTCGTTGTGTTATCACCAAC
>JBBPPG010000866.1:0-14397 GCA_038091855.1 Leccinellum luteum
AGACTCGTATTCCCAGAATAATGGTACAGATAACTGACGGGGTTTGGTAAATTCTTGATCGCCGCTCGTGAACGAAGTTACGGTTCTCGGTGAACGTGATCGTTAAGGAAGCTGCCAGCCGAGATGATGATCATTCATGGAAGCTTGAAAATTACTAGAGCAAAGTTGTATGGGAACAGGAGACGTCCAGCGTTGACAGAATGGAATGCCTGAAGAGATGGCCATATTCCAGTGGGAAATCAACTGCAGGGTCGAAGGAGCGAGTGAGATGATCAACAAAGCAGAGATAGACAGGTTTGTCATATTGCCCAGCGTAATCGTGGCGCCACGAAAGACAAAGTGAACCAAAAGACTGGTTCCTCTGACGATAACGATACCCAACTCAATGATAAGCCTGACGTGGTTGCTCGATGAAGCCAAGCCGCAAGCTGATGCGGCATGTCAATACAACGAACATGAGTGTGGGTGGGATGCAGCTTGTGACGTACCGTTACAGCAATCATGGAGGCCAGTCTCGCTTCCAGGCCATACTGAAGAGATACTCCTTCTGAGTCCACAATTTCCTGCACGAAGTACTGCCAAAGCGAGTGGGTAGCCTTCCTGGACAGCCGCATGATGACATTGACTCCAAGTAGGGAGAACGCCTCAAGGTGAGGGTAAGTTGTGTTTCCATTCGACCATACACCAGATAAGACTGTTAGGCCATGAGGAGTTCCAAATACCACAAAGAAACTTGATTGTGCTTCTCAGCTGGAGAATAGTCCTCCATCCAGAAAAATAAGCAACCAGGGGGTGTTGCAAAGTAACAGGTTCTTGTGTAGTGAGATCGCGATGACAGAGATTTCTTGGACAGCCCAGGACCGTCAAGTGGAGTAGTCCTGGCATAAGTTTGGGCCACGCCCTCGACCGACAGAGTAATCGATTGAAAGTAAGCGTCATTCGGCCCGCCGGACTCCGTGGTTTCGGAGATAACCCGATATGGTAAACATAGTAGTTCCCCCGGGCCCGAAACTTCCGTTTCCCACTGACACTGACGATCGCCCTAGACCTGTATACCCATGTCGGCACATCTATCCACCAAGGACGACTATGAATCACTTATAGAAAAGTACGACACCTGGATGTTTGATTGCGATGGCGTTCTTTGGCACGGAGATCGCCCAGTTGAAGGGGCCGTGGAAGTGCTGGATACCCTGCGAAAGCGAGGCAAGTGGTGACGCACACTTTGGCACCCTGTTTCGTTGTGATGATCATAGTCATCTATTTCCTTCAGGAAAACGTCTTCTATTTGTGACGAACAATGCAACCAAGTCCCGGAGGAGCTACAAGAGTAAATTCGATCAGCTCGGGGTACAAGCTGCCGTGGTGAGGCATCGTTTCCACTAATGGTCACATCGAACTCGAGTGAGCATGTCGGTTCACTTAGTATCTGATTGATATATGATGTAGGACGAGATATACGGATCTGCGTACGCGGCCGCGGTGTATGTCTCATCGGTAATGAAACTCCCAAAGGACAAGAAGGTATATGTGATCGGCGCGTCCGGGCTCGAAGAAGAGTTGAGGGAAGAAGGTGTTTCGTTCATCGGAGGAACGGTATGCCTCGTACACGCTCGGCGCTTCACCTTATTCACAGTCGTACCCAGGACCCAGCAGACAACACACTCGATCCATTCGAGCTGGCCAACTTCACGTTGGACCCGGGCGTTGCCGCAGTCGTGTGCGGTCTCGATCAGAAGATTAACTACACGAAACTCTCAAAGGCGTTTCAATACCTCACTCGCAACCCTGGTTGCCAGTTCCTCGCCACTAATGAAGACAGTACATACCCGATTGCAGATGGATTGCTCCCTGGAGCTGGAGCTATCAGTGCACCTCTCCGGTTTGCGCTGGGAAAGGATCCTATTAGTATCGGGAAACCTGCGAAGACAATGTTGGACTGCATCCGAGCAAAGTAATCCACTAGTCAATCCACGCTCAGAATACCACACACTAATGATGCATCTCGTCCAGAGTTGACTTTGATCCTGCGCGCACGATCATGGTTGGAGATCGTCTGAATACTGACATCCTCTTTGGACAAGCCGGGGGTCTCGCAACGCTCCTTGTTCTGACAGGTAAGCATTCGAGATCAAGTGATGAAAGACTGATAGCATTGCAATCAGGCATAACTTCGAAGGAAGAGATTACTGGACCCCACGCTTCTTCCATTGTTCCCAAATACGTCACCCAGTCGATAGGTGATCTCCGTGCAGTGAGATCAAGTTGATCATAGAATTACCGTTAGAAGCATAGATAACCATTCCTTAAATATGGAAATATCAATTACTCTTGGGTTTTGATAGATGTGGCTGGATATGGTCTGCGACAAGCCATCCAGCTGTGTTTGAAGCAAACGCTACAAGTGTGCCGATGCTGTAACCTCCAATGCTCCCGAGGAGCGGTGTCAACGGCCAAGCCTAATAGGAAGAATGAATGAAAGCTTCTTTAGGAAAGCTTATTGTGGTCACACCTGCCATGGGCGGTCCCAGTCGAGCGCAATAGGAATAGCACCAAGCCAGCTACCAACAAAAGTTCCAACGGCTGGACAAACTATCACGTATTCGATCGCATTCTTTGGTCTATTAAAGGGGAAGTTTGCTTGAGCATGGCGCAGAATTACCTCACTTACGTGAGTTCAGCAAAGAGTCGGGTCCATGTCAGTCTGTTGATCAGTGATGGGGTATCTGAAGACAGGGAGGGGGGTCCGAGTACGAATGCCGGCGTGAAGGCAGTCAGGATGGCGATTATGAAAGCTAGGAGCCCTGTCTGCCAAATATGACTTTGCGACGACTTAGTACCGACAATGCGAAGTGTTTGCATGAGCGGACTCACGTGGAGATGGGTGCTCCGAACATGACGAGGACGACATATAATGTGATGGTCACACACAAAGTGAACACAGTCGCTTCCTTCAGTCTCTGAGCACAGAGTCGGGTGAGCGAACTAGGTTGGCGTTCGTAGCGTGTGTTTGCGCACCGTGAAACGTAGGCCGTCGAACCGCACGCGCTCGAGCTTGATCTCAACTTCGGACCCCTTGGTCGTCTCCTCGAAGGACCACGTCCGTACCCAACCCGCCCACCATGTTTGCAAGAGAACAAGCCCAGCGGCTATCCAGCTCACTGTCGCCAACGGGTCTGCGGTCAAAGCTTCCATGAACTCCGACTGAGGTCTGTCCGTCCTCTGAGCGTCGAGAGGTGCGAAGAGACGCGTCGTTTGAGGGAGGTACAGGGTGGTGAACCCGACAAGAAGAAGGTGTACGCCGAGAACGGAGGCATATTGGGCGAGAGGAAATTTGTTGTAGTCTGGGACGGTCGGACGGGCGGGCGCCACAGTTTTCGCAGATTTCGCTATCGACGACTTGCTCATACTCGGCGGTGTCACCTTCGCAGCCTTGGTGCCCTTGGCTGGCATGCACTTCAACGTTGAAAGTTCAGAAGTAAATGAGAGGCGTTGCTAATCAAGCTGTCAGTGCTTACGCTAGAACTATTCGGACTTCAAGTTGCTCCGCTACCGTTCTGGACATTGAACAACATAACACGTGTTGCATGCACAATGGTTAGAAGCGCTGAGGCTCCCCATTCGCTCAATCAGACCCGGGACAACTACCACCACTGACATCCCTGGCAGCAATGCTACCTCTGACTCATTTACTGCGACTAATGTCACATCGCTTTCTCAGACTATTACTTGTCGTTCGCTTCCGCGTGTCAGCAGTTGTCAGAAGCATAGCGCCCATCTCTCCAACCTTCTTTACTTCACTTTGCAAGTCGATTCTATCAATTGGGCGCTGTAGAGGCCCGAAGTCGCAGATTCCACACATTGCAAGCGATGTACCGACACGGACGGCGGATATTGTCAACCCCCAGGGAGAATGTTCGCAAACTCTTGATCGTGCAAAGGTGGAGCTCGAAGAAGTCACCCGAGGAACTCTGGCAACGTTGCCCGTACTGGGTACCGTTTGGCAGGACGAACTTCCAAGATTCCAAGCCCTGCTGCCTTCGAGTCACAAATTCGACCCAGCAACCCCCGAGGGAGGATCGAAGCGCTATAAGCGCAGGACGGTCAAGTGAGGACATCCGAGATTCCCGATTGTCGCTGCACCATGATTTACTCCTCATTCTTTCGGATCCTGAATCAGGCAAGTAATCCGTCATCTTGATATCCCAGCTGGGCAGCAGGGACTCTTATCCGCGTAGGTTCAGTTTTTCTGAGAGTCCCGTTACCCGCTTGATGTTTATCAACATAGACTACCGCAACTTCCAGATGGATGGAGAAGACACGTTCATCCCGAAGGAAACGTCTTCTTTTATCATGAAGGATTGGTAAGCTTTTGTTTTAGGCCTGGATCTCACTTATGGACTGTTTCCCAGCGTATATTCACTGAGAACGACATCAGTGAGACCGCGAAGGAAGAAGAAGTCCTCTCTTGTGCTGGGACACTCATCCAGAATGCGATCCGGTCAGGTGATGTCAGCCTGGACAAGCTCTGTGAGCTTGTCTTGAACGTGGACGACAGTCAACATTGTTATTATTACTTTGTTGACCACACACGTCGCCTTCTCTTCTGGGTGGTTTCGGTTAACTCGGAAGACTTAGGGACCGACTTGCAAGGGACCAATGAATCTAGCCACATTAGTGAGTTTGTTGCTCCGTTATCCCCTCCCATTGACACCCCTTCAGGGTATTTTCTCGAGGTGCAGTATTGGTATGCATCTTTCCACAGTCTTCTAGGCATGTCTCCGTCTATTTGCATCGTATTCTATGACCTACTCCAAGTTGAACGTATTATGTCTAACATGCAAGTCAGGTCGCATTGCGAATACTATCCCCACAACCGCACCCTTCCAAAAGGAGTCTTTGGAGACCTTAGAGGGATGCTCAATTATTTCAAAACAGGTACTCTCCTGGATTTGTGGAATGGCCATGCGGTGTTCTTACCGAACCAACCAGACATGATGACCGCTGATTCTTCCTCGAGTCCGTTTGCCCAGGATGAACTTGTTGCAATACTAGATCTTATCAACTCACTCAAGGGTACAATTTCACAGCTTATGTGTCCCTTGGTTCTGCTGACCTTCGGTGAAGACGACCAGAGAATTTCCGATCCATACAGTATTTGGGTCATTGGTATGAGTGCACCCGTGATATCAGGGAATATTAATGTTGCTAATATCATTTGAAGCACGGCTTATGGTTCTTTTTAGTGGGTATTCTCAGATTTGCCTTAGATCCATTATATGACGCGCTTCTCCTGGATGGAATGCTAGCTGAAAACCAATTCTTAAAATTTCACGGCCAGCCGTGCGCCCGATTGAACGCAGATATATCCTTGTTCGGGCAACAGACTTGGCATCACCATCCTGCGTTCAAAGTCATCAATCTGTTTCTTTTTGGATCACCAAACGAACATTCTGTTCGTCTGCAGCGCGTCTGGGTTGACGGCACTATTATTCAGCCTCGTTGGAAGGATTTTGCCAGTAGGCTCACAACCGAGCTGGGCCGGTATACCCTTTTTGTAAGTCTTTTCTTGTTTGCACGAAGAAACTCTGAAGTGCCCTTTTCACAGTCCACAGTAATGCTTGCTGTTAATTTTAGCTTCCTCGCCGTTCCCGGCGTTACCAACCCGGACAAGGCCGCCAGTGCAATCGAGATTATCATCTATTGCTCGGTGGCTTCGACGACCGCGTCTATCATATTCTCTTTTGCCTTGCTGAACGTGTACAACGATCCTAGGCTCATGGCTGCTGGTGTTGCGGTGCGTTTTTGTGCAAGGCTTCACGTCTACTTTGCGTGTTTAATGTCATACATGATAGGCGAAGGTCATGGAAACGATCAGTCAGTCGAATACGGGGATGGCGTGTCTTTCGATTACGCACAGCCTTCCCATTGCATGCCTCGTGTGGTCGTACGTCCTTTCAACCCACTACTGTATTCATCCACGCTTCGGAACGAGTCGCTCACGCTGGTGGTTCTAGGATTACGTTGTTCTCCGCAGCGCTCGCGGTTCAAATTTTTGGTACGAAGGAACGAGCTATTGTTGCGACCCTGGGAGTCGAATGTTTCATTCTCATGTTGCTTGCGGGCATGAGCATGCGTGTTTTGCGATGGTTTTCTAGGAATGACGTGGACGATGACGAAAAGGATACCTCGGAGAAAGCCTCTGAGGAAAAGGACGTATCGCAGCACGATGTCGAGCGGGGCTCGGGGAGATGATGCGTTTGCACCAACTGCCGTGATTCACACTAGCAAGGTCCAGGGTCTGGATCATATATGATGTACTTACACAGCGGACACTGATATGCGTAGTGATGGGCGGAGAGGACGAATGGAACATCTGGGACCTCGTACTAGGCAGAGATGAGCCCGAGTTTGGAGTGCTGAAGTTGTCCATCTGAACTCTTAAGATTCGAGAGAACGCAAAGCTTAAAGAAAGCGTTACAAGCATGGCTGGCCACGATTTCTTCAACTTCTACTAAGCATTTAGCTTCGAATGTTGTTCAGGTTGCCATGGCATCAACTCAAGCGCTCAGGGGCTGCCCATGCTAAGTTTGGGACGGACCAACAGCATTATACATATCCGGCTTGCCCGCCGCACGCGGGCCTCGAGGTTCCGGGCGGCTAGTACAGCAACCAACCTTTTCTTCGGCTCTAGCGCACTCTCCATTTTGTTTCCTTCGTTAGCTCCATGGATCCCGGTCTCCATGAAGTCGAGGTCGACCAGCGAGCGTTGATGAACATTCTCTCTCGTTACCCCGGCACATTCGATGGTGTGTCGTTTTCTAGCATCTCCTTGTATTTGACACTCTTTTTGAGCCGGTATCCCGTGGTGACAGTGCTCCGGGAACTCATTCAGAATGCTGACGATGCTGACGCGCGCAATGTCGAGGTGCATTTCCAGCTTGAAGTTCAAGAGGCCGAGACATCTGGATTCGGTGCTAGTACCGCGTTCGACTTCAACGAAGTCAATGTACATGTTTTTTTTTGGTCACGGACTCGGTCACAGTTTCATGTTCACTTCGCATTAGGTATGCAAGTGGATCATCAAGAACGATGGCAACACTTTTACGCCTAAGGACTGGGAAAGGCTTGGAAGAATAGGTAACCTATCTTTGTTCGTTCGCATGCTTAGGGCGCAATCTAATTCCTGCTCTCGTGACATTGGATCAGCTGACGGAAACGATAATTCCACGAAAGTTGGTGTGTTCGGGGTTGGTGAGTACTGTTTCCGTGATTTGGTGGTTATGGGAGGCCAATCCCCGCCGCAGGGTTTTATAGCGTTTTGAGTAGATCGGATCGACCACTTGTGACTTCCAATGGTGAAGACCTTTCTCTATCGTCATTTCAAGGGAACAACCATAATCATTCGTACTTCTTCCAGGCCAATCACTGCAGTTTTTCAGGGGAGACGACGGAAAGGTCAGTCCCCTATTTGACTAGAAACGTACTAACTAACCATTCACCTTAGCTCCGGAAGAAATATACTGTCTGTGACCTAGTGGATCCACGGACCATAGTGGAACTAGACTTACGGGTCCCGGAGCCATTGCCTGTGCTTGCCGATCTCGCAAGATTCCTGGTTTCTTCCGTGGCCTTCCTTGCAAATATCGAGTCAATTTCAGTTTATATCGAAGACCATGACGACAGCCTTATGTGTATACACAAAGAATCTAGCGAACCGATGAATGATGTACCTCTGCCTCCATACCTGCCACGCACAACAGAGTCGCAGACCTTGACTATAGAATCCGTACAGCGTACCGGTAAGACCGCACCGGTAGTCCATGGCTAGTTCTGATCCCAACCAGTTCAAAAGATCACGATCGATGCCAAAGACTGGGTATTCACATCGAGCTTGACCTCATCATCGTCCGTCGATGATGTTCTTGACACCGTACCTGAACGCCCTGGGCCTGCCTCTGGCGGAGACGATCATCCAACGTACACATCCCAAAACTCTGATCCTATACTAGACGAGAATGTCATCACGCATGACTTGTATACAGCAACTGTCCGCGTTGATTTACTCCCCGAATCAGAGATGAGGAGAAGCGTGGAGTCGAGCATAAAATCGCTTCCTCCCTCGTTTGAATGCAAGGCTCTCTACGTAAGCGTTCTTTATTCCTTCACGTTCAGTGCTGTTCACCACTCTCATTCCAGTTTAATTCACAACAATACGAGTCGTTGACCAGTCCTCACATACCCAAGGCGAAACGCCTTTCCCACATTGTTTCTGGCCCACAGGGCATTTTTCCCGAGAGAAACAGGTATGTGCTACCGGTTCATGTTGTGACGTATGCTGACGTTCCACTACCTGAACTAACCAGTGGTCGCCTCTTCATAGTAAGTGTCGCAGTTCCGACATTCAGCGCGGCTTTACGTTGCATATCCAGGGTCAGAGTACTAATCAAACCACGGGCATCGGATTGCACCTCTCTGGGCACTTCCTGTCCACTATGGAACGTGGCTCAATCGACTTGGCGTAAGCACTTTATGCATAGATGATACCTACTGACTGGCGGGTCAGGAATGGTCAGGTCGCGGGTACGAATTCAGGAAATGAATGCCTTGTATCTCTATTCTGATTTTGCCAATAGCTTGGAACGAGGAAGTCCTCTGGGTCGGCGGTTTCTTGGCGCGCATAATCTATGAAGAAGAGATGGCCAGTGCTAAATCCAAGGACGGCCTCGCAACTCAAGTAGGCTTGTATACGATGGACCGTTTCGCCTTTGGCTCTGCTTCACCTCATAGTGGAGTGTCTCAGATCCTGGAGGATGCTTTCTTCTCTGGCTGCCATCAGCCGAGATCGCGATTTCCGGTCGTTTCTGACACCGGGATTTCATGCTTGTCGAACTCGCAGTTCCGCAAAAGTCACAAAGACCTATCATTCGTCAAGAAATGCCGAGTACTTCATGAGAAGGTGGAGCCTCGCCAACTCTCCGAGATAATCAAGCGATACAACATTCCGATGTTCCAGTACGCAGACATTGTACAAGAGTTTGAAGCTGGGGTTCCGCCGGACACGCTGAGGGTATTTTTTGAATGGTGGGAGGGAGCTAGCAAGGTTATGCCTCCAACGGAGAGTGCCAAATTTGCACGCGAGAGGTTCTGCAAAGCATTTCCCTCCCGCGGCGTCCTTCGGTCGACTCATGGTCCACAAGTCGAGATCGCACTCAAGAATATCAAGTACTTTACCTTCCTTCCGTTGCCAGACGACCTGTCGCCTCCAGACACCATATGCATCGAGGTCAAGTCGGGATTGCCTACCAAAGCTAACGTCGAGTGTTTTGGTTGGTCTCAGCTCCCGCTGCTTCACTGGCTTAAATTTGCTTGTACCGGAGCACGACGGCTTCCTGTGCAGGAAAATTCTAGAAAGGACCTGGATGCGGGTTATCGTGTCCTGCGCATCCTTGTTCAATTCGCACTCGTCGAAAAGGTGTCCAAGGAGCAGTTCAAGGAGCATTGGAATCAGGTGGCTGAGCTCATGCGGGGTCTGGAATGTATACCTACCACTATGGGGCGTCGGAACTCGCCAGAAAATTCATACTTCGAGGAAGCTAACATTGTCGGGGACCTTCCGGTCGTTGATGAGTTTGTTTTCTTAGACATTCCGACGACTCCTGTTGCGGTTGTGAAGGGTTTTGAGCATAGAGCAGTGAGCTCGGAGCATGTACGAAATGTGCTGCTTCGCATTGGTGTGCATGCAATGATGCGCTTGGAAGATCTGGTTGGAAGGTATGTAAAGTTGGCCTAGCTTCGGCTCCTGTATGGCAGTATAACACATTCGATAGATTAGAGGATGCCGCCTCAGAACAATCCAACGATCGCCTTCTACATTATTTGGCATACTCTCCTCAAATGCTCAATTACTTGAAGGGGAGGAGAGTCTTTTGTTCCGAGACTCATGATCGGTTATGCGCTGCTAAGCTGTACTTTCCCAACGACGATATGCGCAAACTCGGGCTCCCGATTCTCGCTTTACCGCCACACAGCGTGACTACCAGTCTACTTCTGGAACTATCTGGGCCATCCGCAATACAATTGGTCGTTGAACACTTGGGCATTCAAAGATATCCGAGCCTCAGCAATATAATTCGGCTAGCTGCCTCCGAAGAAATAGTGGTTAGGCAATCCGCACTTCAATATTTCTTGTCGAATCTCGAGAAACGTTACGATGCTTACAAACCCGACGACTTTGCCGACGTCGCCTTTATTCCGACAAAATGCGGATTGCTTGCCTGTCCAAATGAGGTGATGCAACGTCTGCTCCTAGCAACACGATTTTGTTCATATTTCTATAGGTGCTTGGATCGGCCGTGTGGGAAAAACTAGGCTTCAAACAAATTTCCCCGGCGTTGCGTCGTGACCTGTCAAGATTAGGTATTAAGGATGACCCATCTATCGACACAATCGTTGAATACTTCAAGACTCCGAGTCGCACACTACCAGACATAGCTACCGCCTCTATATGGTTTAAGCATCTGTACCTCGACGGGAGTACGTCATTATCCTACTTGCATAGATATGATTCTAACGATGGTGAAAAGAGCTTCCCACTCCGAAGCTGCGCGACCAATTGTCGATGATACCCTTCGTACCTGTGGAGAAATCAAATCCATTATCTTCTTCGACGTCTCTCGAGTACATTTCTCCCAAAGAATGCTTCATTGGGCAGGCCGAAATGAAGGAACACCATCGTAACATCTTTCCGTTCGTTGATTTCGGTCAGGATGGGAATAATTTCCTGGATTCTTGCTGTGCCAAGAAGTCGCCCGACGCATCGGACATTGCTCGCAAGATCATGCAGGGCCCCCAGAAGTATCTGGAAGCTCTCGGGAATAACATCGATCTGTAGGTTGATTCTTGGGGCTCTGCGAAACTGGCTCACAATTCCACAATAGATATCTCACGGATCTACGATCGATTGCCTCGCAACTCGACTCTATATCCGAGGAAGACAAGCGAGCCATGCAAAAGGCCCCAATGTTTCTCGCTTTCCGAAAGAACAAAGATGATGCAAAACTATTGCGGGCAGATCAAGTTGTCATAGTCGACTGGGGAAGTCGCGAATTCGGTGACAACGTTTTCGTACCCCCCAAAGACGACGATCCGCTCGAAAGTACGTACACTTATTTCACCGTTCGCCATCTATTTGAACAATTTTCCGTCATAGAAATGTACTGTGCGATGGGTTCAGCATTTCTAGGGACGTTTGTGCGGCACGACATTACGCCCACCGGCCACAAGGCCGATTGTCCCCTACCGTTCACGCATGAGCAAGTGGTCAGCCGCATCAGATGCTTCATGTACCAGCGAGATACGAGCAGGAAAGCGGATGTTTCGGTTTATGACCAAGGATCGACAGACAAGCTTCGGGTGAGAGTTTGCAAGACTCTCACGCTGAAGAAAGTATTTGCACCGCCGTACGGAATTCTACCGCCGACTGAGACGAGGAGGACTATCGAAAGTGACCCAGTCCAGATGAAGGCAGGCCTTGAGTTTGCTAAGAGTGGCGAGTCATATACCCTTTGGATGGCGAAAGATTCGAGAGAGTCGCCGGAAGACCTGCATTATGGGTATGTTCCCTCCCTCGATGGTGTCACTTACTGACGTACAACCAGAATTGCAGTGGCACTTTGCCATGTCCTTCTTAAGACCTATGGACCCAATGAAGTGTTGCTACTGGCCTCGTTGTTTGCAAAGGATGACGAGGGCATCAAGGTATACTATGGGAATGAGATGCAGTGTGAATCCACCTGTGGTCCCAACGCAAAAGGTGTCATTTTTCGATAATGCTTTATATCAATCTAATATATTTGATAGTGAAGCCGAAAAAATGGATCAAGTTTGAAGTTGCACTGGCTCCATTTCTAGCGAAGGTTGTAGGTCTGGCCGGGATACCATCAAAGCCTAGGATTTTGAGGTTTGTTGGTGAAAGCACTGAACCCCTAGAGAAAGGCGAGACTTTTCAAGTCCTTTACTGATCCATTGATGATATTTTTGTTGATAGCCATGAGCATGGCGATTGAGTCATGGGGCAAGGACTTAGATGGTCATCCTCCTGATTTCAGTTTGCCCAGCCGACCACGTCCTAGTATCAAGAGACACAATGGCCATTGCAAGCCAGCCAATTCCATAAGACTGAATGAAAACAGTTGGGTGTTCACCTGTTCTTTAAACCTCGACCTGATGAATTTAAAAATAAAATAACAGAAACCCTATGTGATGCAGAGACAGGTATCAGATTCTTTGTAGCAAGTAAGTATCTTTGTAAACCAATCCGCTGAGTCACTCAAACCAACTTGTGTAGGGGATGCACAATGTCAGCAACCATCATCCACTGCCCTACGAGAATTTGCAGATCTGATTTCCAACCTGGCTCGCGTGTTTGAGCATGAAGCCTCGAGCACCTGCTATATTTTCTGGAAAGATACAGACGAAGATCTCATGGCCTTTAATAGGGACCAAAGGTATATCTTTCTAAATCTGGCGAATTACAGCAAATTTTGTGAGTATTTCCTTGTATACTCAAGATGCTGGGTTGATCATTGCATGCAGCCCGTGATGACTCCGAGTCAGACAGAAAGAAAGTAATCACAGAGTGGTATGATATTAACCAAACATTGACTATTGATCTCAAGCAAATACTATAGGTACCTTATTATGGCCCATGAAATTGCACACAATGTGACATTGGAGCATGATGAATATCATGGATCACTTTCCTCGAAGATTGCTGTCACTTATCTTCCTGCCCTACATCAGCATTTTTCCTCCGTGTTTTGCTAAGGACATAAACTACAGTGATGTTAATACTCTTCTCGTTTGCTAGTAATTATGGATCTTCATGGACTACAGTATCATCATGCAATAGTGAACCATCTTCGTTCTTTTTGTCTGATCGAGCACTGCTCCAGGAGCGGGAAGATCCGGCCCGAACCATTCTGGCGTCCAAGTTTTTATTTTTATTCTTTTTAAATCAATTTCTGTCCCATGTGGAGTGCGCGTACTCTATGAGGACAATCTGTCTGAGCTGGGGATCCTGCCCCCTACAACTCCGTCTGCGCGAATGCCCCGAAGTGGTCGTGCCACTCGATCCGTCGTTCCCGCCGGCCGTTTTAGACGCCACAGACCTCCGCCGTAGTGCTCTTTTGGTTTGTAACGTGTAGGTAGCGATAATCTGCGGCAATTGGCATGCAAGTTAGGGTAGGAAGCCACAAGTGTTTCGTTCCCTTGATATGTCCTATTCCGATGTCCTGTGTTGTGCCTCCCGCGAGTGCCTCAATACACGGAATGAACGCAGGAACACCACTGGTAGACGGATGATAGCAGTGAACCAATGTGAATCAGGTCTAGTAGCTGGCTAGGCCACCGGGTCAGGGCTCGACCCCTCTTCAACGCAGGCTTCACGCATAAGAGCTGCTGTTCTCGAGACTTGATATTTTCTGATCATGAGGCCGCCAGACGGGAGGATGAGGTCGAGCCGGATGAATTCGAGGGGGTCATCTTCAAACTGTTCAATTTTGTGTGTACGCAGGGAGACATTGGGCACGACAACGCCTTGAACGAGGGAGGAAATGACGTCGCACGAGGAAAAGAGCGATTTGTAATACCCCGAACGGATCGCAGTCAAGATGAATCGCAATGCCTGAGAGACAAGCTGTGTGCGGACGGGTCAGAATGGAACGACAGAATCGGATGGATATGGGACCTATAGAAGTAATGTCTATCAAAGGTGACAAACACGAGGCCATCCAATGCAGAATATTGATGGTGACCCAGACACAAGCGACGATACTGGCGGACCCTCGCCCCGTATAGTCACGGTTGAGCAAAGGGCTACAAACCTGATTAAAATTGATCATTCAGTTCAATTGCATTCGATCGCGTTTCTCGTTGACGGGAAGAAGGTCGTGAGTGGTGGCAGCGAAACGAAGACTCGACGATGGCGAGCGGAAGACGGCATGGAGGTGGGGATGCCAATGATGGATTGTCGTGTCACGAGACGGCAAGTGGTTCGTGGCTGGGACGGAGAGGGGTCAAGTGATGGTGTGGAATTCGACGAACTTCGAGAAGGCGAAAGACTTCAAAACACACGACAAGTGGGTAGACTTCTCAGTCGATGGGACAAAAATCGCGACTGGATCGGATGACAATACGCTCAATGTCTGGTCGTTTTCCACGGTGAAGCGACTGCTTGGGCCTTTGCAACACGACAAGGCCTTGGCCGCAATCAGACTCATCAGCAAACCAACCCTTGTATTGGCAGACCTGTGCAGACACCACAGAGAATTACAGAGAGGTACCTAGTAATACAGATCTGTACAGAAAAATAGGGGAAATGTAACTACACAATTT